>JANHGB010044329.1:0-30338 GCA_026283785.1 Coracopsis vasa
ATCCCTGGCAGTGTTCAAGGCCAGGTTGGACAGGGCTTGGAGCAAGCTGCTCTAGTGGAAGGTGTCCCTGCCCGTGGGAGGGGGTAGGAACTGGATGAGCTTTAAGGTCCCTTCAACACAAATCAGTCTGGGATTCTGTGATTCCGTGATTCCGTGAATCCTTATCAATTGCTTGGTGTTTATTCCACCATCTGCTCCACATATGGTCATGAGAAAAATACCTGCTTTCCAGTTTTTACAGTCAAAGTAAAATTCCAGTGTGTAAAAAGAATATACTCACACATAGACATATGGCACTACTTGATGCTGCCTCCAAATCACAAGTACTAGTGCTCTTACTTACTCATGCTGCCTGGAAGCCTCTCTCAGGTTATGGATTGAGTGGGCAGTGCATCATTTAAAGGCAAATGGAGGGAAAGAAAATCCCTGTTCCAAACAGATCATAGTTTCAACAGGTAATGGACTGCTAGAAACAGCAATGCTGTTCATGGTCCATGGTGATAGGAAGGTGAGGAACAGGGGCAGGAGTATAAACTCTACACTATCTTCTGATCAACTCCGTATGCTTATAAAGATCCTCCCAGGAACAAAGAACAAAATCCACCACCCCTAACCTGCAGTGAAAGCCTGAGTCTACCAAGTAATTCATAAACATCTGTGAGGCCCAGGTTTTCACTCTCAGGTGAAACTATAAATGCACACTCACATTTCTGCAGGCGCCTATAGTTCCTTTGTGTCATGAGGAACCAATGACCATGAAAAGGATTTTGTGGGGAATTGTGGTCAGAAAGTAATTCTACATGAACCCTCTGTAAGACGGCAAAAAGAACCAGTGTCATAGTTGGATATAGAGGGAGAACTCATGAGTTACTGCAGCCCAGCTACACCAAGAGTAGAACACTACTTACTAGCTGTATTTTTTTAAAGGCTGCTAAAATATTCATAGAAAGCAGTAAAAGTTCTGGGGTTTTGTTGTTTTGCCTGGTTTTTTTTATAAGCCTATGAAATTATACTTCTACTGAGAATCTGAATTCATGCTTTATAAGAGAAAATCATCAAATCACATCCCTCTAGCACTTTGGACATGCTATTTCAGCAGCTTTAAAATGAGCAGAAACCTCACCTGCCACAGCCTGCTCACCTGATGGAATGAAGAGTGTCTGTCCTTGTTTAACTGTGCATTTGTAGCATTTGTCTACTTGGTCTGCAAAAAACATCTCACTGTGGTTTGCTGCCGATTGCCAGCGTTCATAAAGAGAAATATTTGCAGAGGCTGGTTTGATGAGATAAAATATCTTTTCTCCCTGAATTAGAAAACATAAAATTAGCAACAAGCATCAGAACCAAACAATGCTGGCAGAGATACACGCACACACACAAGTATTAATCTAAATATATATATCTCTCTGAATATTACTTATGGATACAACAGGAATGAGGATTAAAAAGCTTCAGAACTGAAGTTTGGAGAGAATTTTAGGATGGTCTTTGCATATGAAGTTTAGTTCATTGATAGATACACTGCAAAAACATGGCCCTCACCTTCAGGACATGGTACCAGGCAGAAGCTCCTCCCGAGTCTATGTGGAAATCTGTGTAGCTGTCCTTCACACAGATCAGGCAGTATTTGGTGACTTTTGGTTTAGCCAGAAGAGCATCATCAGGCCAATAGTTTTCCACCCAGGACAACTTCTTAACTATATCTGGAGGCTCTACAAAGCTGGACATCCTTTACAGAGAGAATTGAAAACAAATGTGAATACAAGGACCCTGATAGAACAAAAAGCAGAGTGTGACTCTAATGCTGGCACAGCAATCATTGAATGCCAGTGGGACTGCTCTGCCTTTAGAAAAGGTCTCAAATCTCTATTTACAGACAGAGATTTAAGGCTTTTAAAATCTGATAACTTAGCAACGATCCTTTGACTTTCTTCAACAGCAATATTTCTAATCAAGCCTATGCTGTTTGTGTTTTCCCAGTCCCTGCCACTTGCCATGTAGGCTCAGTTACCAACAGATCTGTGACTATGGTCACTTCTCCACCGCCTTCAGAGAAGGCAGTGAAATGTGTGCACCCCTACACAAACCTTAGAAAGTTTGCAAGTTAAGCTTCATATTAATAACAATAACACTAGTACTTAAGGACTAAATAAGTCTCAGTCTGATACTGGAAATCACAGTGATCTGTTTCGTTAGACTGATTAAAATACATTAAAAACTCAGAAAAAGGAAAAAGTCTAATCTGGGTTGATAATGTGAATATATTTAAAATATAGCATATGTAATATCTTCTTATCTAATTTATACACATGAACATACTTATTTACATTGAGCATATATTAATATTGTATGAAATTATGGATATAATTTATAAAATAGAAACATATAATTTATGTTTATATTTAATATATAATATATACTATAAATCACCATTAAGACGATGTAGTGGCATAATAAACAGGTATTAAAAGTGTTTAATCCCAGAATGTGCTAAATTTTATGTTTAAATAGCCCAAAATCTTGGACTAATATTTGCAGGGGGTGGAGGTTCACTGTTGGACGCTCTAAAATACCACGTCAGGAAGAGTATCTGCACTTCAAACTAAAATTAAGTGCTCCCATGTGTCAGTTATGCTCACTGTCAACCACTGATAACAATAGCTCCATTTCAAATGGCAGGGAAAGATGGAGCAGTGCATTCAATTAAAGTGTCAGTGCCTATGTTAAGAAATAAAATATTTGCTCATTAATGTCTAAATCAGCAGGAGCTGAGTGACAGCTCCACCAGTCCTGCAGAACAAAAGACCTCCCGTTATTCTGGGATAATGGCTAAAAAAATCTCAGCTGAAGATCTTGGTAATCCTTGAAGCCTGTAATTACTGGAGATGCTTTCTGCAGGAATGGGTGTGCGCCCCTAAAACACTAACTACAGGGCTAAAGGTAATGGCTTTCAAAGTATGAGCTGGTAATTATTCATCAGCTTTCTTTTTAAGACCACTTGAAGTCTTCTCACTAAAATGGAATTCTTCCTGCAACAACCATTCTTTATGTTTATATTGACTCCCATCATCTTCTCTGTAGCATTTTACATAAAGGAATCTCTTCCTTCTCTGACGCTGCCTTTCCAGAAGCACCAGCTCTCCAGAAGGACTCCAAGCACTGTAAAAATTATCTGCAAGGTTGCACAAACTTCAACACATCACAGATGCATCTCCCTACTTCTGGAATAAAAGCACAGCTCAGGTGATGAATACAGCTCTGTAAAGCACAAAGCAGTAACTTGAACTCTTAGGTATTTACATCAGCTGATTATAATATAAAGCATGAGGAGAATAACGGGCTTCCTGTCATTGAGGATTGGTGACATTCTCATCTCCAGCACCACTATCTCTGGCTCACTGCACCAGTAAAGCACTCTGACCTCAAGTTCAGAGCTGACCTGTACCATCACCCCCTATCTGCCCACTGAGATCTCAGCATCACTCCAGTTGTAACCTGCCATACAGGCTGCAGGTCAGCTCGCAAAAGCACTGAAACTAAAACTGTAACACACGGTATAGGATTAGTGAACTATAACGATTTCAGTGACATGTTACACTATACCTAAAGCCACACCTCACCTACTTACTCACTCTGCTACTTTAAATGGCAGATTTCAGTAAACAACCTCTGATGTACTCAATCCAGTGCAATACAAGTAGGATGCTCACTGCTGTCCAATGCATATTAAAAAAGAAGGCTCTGAGGAGATTGGTTGCCCAAAGAATTTGTTGGTTGCCCAGAGAAGCTGTGGCTGCCCCATCCCTGGCAGTGTTCAAGGTCAGGTTGGACGGGGCTTGGAGTAACCTGCTCTAGTGGAAGGTGTCCCTGCCTGTGGCAAGGGTTGGAGCTGGATGAGCTTTAAGGTCCCTTCCAACCCAAACCAGTCTGGGGTTCTGTGATCATACTTCTGTGGTCATCTCTGACCTCCTTTCTTCAGTCTTACCAGTAACTATCAAGTTGCATCTAAGTCCCTAATATTATACGAGAAACAGACTCTGTTGTCATTCACTACCAGGGCAAGACAGAGAATTCTCTCCTGGAGCATCAAGTTCTAGTACACTAGGATGCGTAGCATCAAGTTCTAGTACACAGTTGCACCGAAATAACTATACCTATACTACTGCAGTTAAAATAAAGCTGAAAAGTAACAGAATGTTCTGTTCTGCTGTGCCTTGCCTGAACTGGCTGCAGATGGATCATGCAGTGGAGAGCCAGAGTGACAAGAAGCCGCTGTCCCAGGGTTAAACAGCACTTCCTAAAGAAGAAACCACCAGAGACAGCAGAGGCTGCTCAGCCTCTCCCAGCTGAATCCAATCACATGCCCGGACACCACATGGTGCAGCAGGCTGGGCTCTTACCTTGTGTCTGAGAACTCCAGGTTGGTCACATTGAGGACCCTTTTCCTGTTTGTGCTGTAGTAGTAATCCACAAATTCCTTGAGCTTCATCTTGCAGTCCTTCTGCTTGGTGACATCAGTGACATCAACACTCCTCTCTGGTCCTACAAATGAATTCAGTGAAAAAGAGAGATTGAAGGGTAGCCTGACTTGCCCCATTTTGTGCGCTTGGGGGTGAGTTAACATCTCAAGAAACATCTCAATCTTTTGATTTTCTGATCTTTTTTGTATCTTCCCTGTATACACGTATACATACATTATATATGTATACAAGCTGACAGAGGGGAAATTGACATGAGCTCTTAGGCAGCTCTTCCCTGTGAGGGTGCTGAGGCACAAGAATTTGTTGGTTGCCCAGAGAAGGCACAAGAATTTGTTGGTTGCCCAGAGAAGCTGTGGCTCCTCCATCCCTGGCAGTGTTCAAGGTCAGGCTGGACTGGCCTTGGAGCAACCTGCTCTAGTGGAAGGTGTCCCTGCCCATGGCAGGGGGTTGGAACTGGATGAGCTTTAAGGGCCCTTCAACCCAAACCAGTCTGGGATTCTAGGATGTATCTCTAAAAGATGTGTATAAACATAAAACATGCATGCATAAAATGATGCTTTTGTATTCATGCCCCTGACATAATTATTTTTGCAGTTTTTATCTTTAAAAGATTAATGTTATTGTGAATCTATTAATTTAATTATGGATTTTATTTGCTTGGTGAATATTATATGCAAATACCTGTATATCCACAGAGTAAGCCCTGCCCACCATGCTGTAAAAGTCTTGTGATTGTAGATAATGTGTAATACTGCACAGGACATCTTGTCAAGGTGATTTTCCAAAATTGAGAATTCTCTAATGCTGTATTTTAGATTTTTACTTATAAATCTATAATTGAGAAGGAGTTTTGCAGGAAAATTCCCATTTTTTATCCTGATATTTCAGATGTGTCACAAAAAATTTGACTTTTTGTTATTTTACCCCAAATTATACCTATCAAAAATCCATCCTCTCTGTATTAGAGTACAGAGAATCTCCTAGTACCTATACATTTCCTCTGACAGACCTTGTTGGATACAAATCCCCAGTGTTAATACTAACAGTCTTAGTCAATTAACGGAATTGTACATTGGGCAAACCAGAGAACACATGGAGAAAGTCAGAGCTTTATAAAGAGAGCCCATTTCTAAGCACACTCTCTTATCCTTTTTGCATGAAAAGCATCTCTCCAGTCTTTCTTCCCTTCAGTTTTAATTGGCTGTATTTTTCCTCTCCCAGTGTTTCATTCATAGCTTTTTTCACATTAGGAGAGGGAAAGCATTCCATTTGGTTTTTTATGGAACACCAGAACAGTAATGATGCACTTGGCAGCCTCCTTTGTGATGTTTTGTCCTCTGCTACTTACTTCAGGTTGTTTCTAAAAGACATTCTAGGTCCCATGCAATAAACTACAAATCAGTGAGATAAATCCCTGCCTGGGAAATCTCATTCAAGCAAACTAACCCCATGGAGGTTGGATCAGTGCATATTTGTGCCATTCACTTTTAAATCTGGTGCCAGCCTCAGATTAAACAAGCTGTGTCCTTCCCTTCAGCTTTGAACTAACAGTTCTATTGGTAGGGTGGATTATTTCAAGCTAGAGGCTAAAAGAAAGCCAGCAGATGCATAAGGAGCACCTAGGTCATAAAAGAAAAACTGCTAAGTGTACCAGATGGGCAAGGAAAATATGTTTCTTGTAGAAGCAATGGGATAGAGATAACAATAATATCAGGGGTCTTGAATTCTCCTTTATTCGTAGTTATCTCACTGAACATGACTATAGATACAATCAAGAGCAGCAGTGGCTGGTGAGCACCCTCCAGCTTGGGGAACAGGTCAGTGGCAGGAGGATGGGGGTGGTTAGCAGAGATAAAGGGTTTGTGAAATACAAACAGATAGATACACTGGAGCTGGAGTCACAGCTCCACATGGATGATGCCTTGCCAGAAGACTGGAAGGAGATGGAATTGGACAGAAAGTGACACAGAGGAGAAAGGACAACAGACGAGATCACACATGCTAAAGGAAGCAGGATGTGGAGACAAAGAGAAGTGAAGAGCACTTCCATGGCTCTTGGCCAAGGGATGTCTTCCAAGGTGGGATGACGTGATGACTTGTGAGAAGATGCAGTACAATACCCTGCTCAGGGCGGAGACAGGAGAATGCTAAAACGAATCCAAGTGACCATCAGCAATGAAAATAGCTCTGACACCAATGTTAAAAATCTCCCTGCCTTTGCAGAGTGGAAGCCTCAGTCTACTAATTCCTTCCATACAAAGTGAGGTGGCAGTAATCAGTTAAGACCTTGCCTGAAGAAAGTATTTCTTGATACTACTATGACTGTTTCTTTACTGCAGTGCTATGTACAGCGCAGTCTGGCTTGGGCTCACTATCAAGTTGATACAAGAAACAAGAATGAATCATAGAATCATAGAATAGTTAGAGTTGGGAAGGACCTTAAGATCATCTAGTTCCATCCCCCCTGCCATGGGCAGGGACAACTCACACAGTCGATTGATAATTACAAGCTACCACCACATAACAAATGTTGACATCAGCATATATCAAGACATAGACAATATTTTAAAGTATATTTTACAATTTTTTATACAAATATATGTATTTATAAAAGCAGCTGAGCTCCAAACAGCACAATGCCACCAGATACCCACCAACATAGTTTTCAACATCGCTGACGTAGAAGGTGGGAGCAGGTACAGACAAACCCAAGCCATCCTTCTTTGGGACGAGGATGGGCTCTGCAAAGCCATTTTCTTCCAAATACTCTGTTGTTAGCTGGCTGCCTGGCACTTTCACCACTATATCTTCAGCACTGAAAAAGTAAAGACAGATTCCAAGGATGAGGGGTTTGGCATATTCTGCATTACCTTACTGAAAGAAAGGGTTACGAGTAAGCAACCAGGTGCAAATAAGGTGCATAAGACAAAAGCTCAAAAGCCATTCATTGCAAAGCACACAGGGCACACTAAAATCATCCTGAACTGATTTGCTCAAGCCTCATGCACCAACTACTGGAAACTCCCAAAATAACAGTTTACGGTGAAAGACCATTTTCCTCAACTATCAACTGTCGAGTTACCTGTGATGAATCATAAAGGAATTTGTGTTAAATGCTCCACTCTAAAGAAGGCAAGATTAAAAACCTTACAGAATCTCAAACAAATTGCCCAAGAAATACCTTGCAAACAATTTTTAAGTAGTCAAATAAATTGCTCAGGAAATATTCTGCAGATCGTTTTGAAGTAGCTGGGAGGGCATCAAAGGGACGAAGGAACAGGCCACTCCATCAGAACACCAGCTGTTCGCACCAGCCGCTCGCAAGGGAAATTCAGGTCTGATTTCAAGGTCTTTTCAAGAGTAAAACTCTTCGAATTCAGAGTGAAAAGTGACTGTTTATGAAGGACCATCAGTCCCAAAAGCACCATCAGTCCCAAAAGCACCCGGCCCATGTGCTGTTTGACAACTGGGCTCCAAAAATCACATGCCAGGCCATGGCTATGGCCGGGTGTGGTGGGAAGAGCAAAACTCTGAGTGTCCACCCCAAAAAGCACTACCTCCTGGGCAGGTAAGGCTAATACATGACTGCCATCTCCTGCAGCAGCTCTGAACTACAGCCCATGTCTTCATATAGCACCAAAATCCATTGGGAAAGGGAATGAGGCTGTGAGAGCCAGCAAGCTCAGGCCTCTCCACCATCACCACTCTGTGAAGCCCAACCTGTAGTGAAGCCCCTGATGCCCTTTAGCTATAGGGGCTCCTCCTTCAACCCCACCACACAGAGGGAACCCCTCACCCAGGGCCTGCTCAGGCCGCCCCAGTGGGGTTTGGCCCCAGAGGACAAGGGGGCCAGATGCAAATAGGGATAAGCTGTAGGAAACCAACTTATTTCTGGCTCCCCCCAGCTACAGTGAATCGGCAATGGCTGATGAGGAGGCAAAATTCATTAATAATGCATTAAAAGGAGTGTACCTCATTTGTGTGAGCACTGGTACCACACGCCAGCAACGTGCATAGGCTGGAGGTTTTAAGGAGCCAGAAGCATACAATGATTTACCACTAAACCTCTGCACTTACTTTACAGTGTTCATATACATATTTTGTGCTTGTTTAAGTCTGATGTGCCACAGATCTAACACAGTGGTAAAGAAAGATCAGTACCACAGCACCTAGTAATAACTGTGCTAAAATGGAGAGTTTGGTGCTGACACTGCAGCATGTGAACCATCAATTTAATTATTATTACTACTACTGTTACTACTCCGATGCTACCTTGGTATTAAACATTCAGGAGTGGAATTACACAAATAATATTTTCTGCCTTTTTGCTCTCTCCACTTTCCTTTTGATCCAAGCTTCACCCAGAGACTAACCATGGATTGTAATTTATTGTCATGTGCTGGGAATCAGCAATGATGTTTCTATCTCCAAACTGAGACCCCCTTTTTCTGCTCATCGCGTTCTGAGTGACAAGCAATGGGGATTGCTCTGTGAACATCTGCAGACTTCATTCCTTTTCTTCAGAAGAGAAAATTTCTCAACAAGACTTTGTCTTACTTATGGCACAACTAAAGACGTCAGAGGCCTGAATCTTGCAGGTGCTCATTTTGGCTACGGAGCCTTCTGTCTCAGAAACTTGAATTTGGCAGCAGAATTTTCTTATGCGCATGTTTATGTGAGAAAGAAACAGAAATGGGGTCCACATTGGTGCTTTACAGTCTGGGAGTGACTCAAAAGATACTGCAGAGGTGAGGGCAATCTCAGGTCAAAGGAAATGAAAGGAAAGGGGCAGAAAAGGGCAGAAAGCATAGAAAAAAATGAAAATGAACGGAAAGGAAAGGAAAGGAAAGGAAAGGAAAGGAAAGGAAAGGAAAGGAAAGGAAAGGAAAGGAAAGGAAAGGAAAGGAAAAGGGAAAGAAAAAAAGAAAAAGGAAAAAGGAAAAAGAAAGGAAAAAGGAAAGGAAAAAGGAAAGAAGAAAGAAGTTTTGTGTTTACCAAGCACACTTTACCAGTCTCTAAGGATTCTTCTAAAATAATTAGTCATTAATAATTCAAGATTTATTTGGCTAAGGCCTACATTAAAGAACCAGAAGAAAATCATCACTCTTACAAATGGCTGTGAAGCAGCCTAATAAAGTGTGGAACATGTCACCTAACAATTAGCACTATTCATTACCCCAAATAAGAGAGCCTTTGTCACTGCAGCAACTGAGGATGTCATTGTTCTTCTTTTCAAGATGGAGACACACTTCAGCACAACCATTAGTATTTTTGAGAACTGGATAATTCTATGCAATAAATTGGCTAATTTCTTATGCAAGTGAATGTTGAAGGGGCCAAACATGTTCTTGTCCTTGTCTTCACAAGTACTAGCTTCTATGGAAATCCACAGGAACGGGGCTCAACCAAGAGTAGATTTGAATATGGCTGCACAGATATAAAAAAGGGAAGAGCCTGGGACATCTGTAATAAAACAGTGTTCATTTAAACTTCTTTGCTCTGTACTGTGCAATGCTTTCAGCAAGGAGCAGCAGCAGCTTCAAAGGAAACGGGCTGAACAACCTACCTTGGAAAAGTACGACTTCGAAGCTCTTTTATGAAGACTTGGCTCCCGTTCTGCACAGGTTTAACCTCTGTCGTCTGTCCAGTATCATGTTTATGCCAATTTCTTTTCTTTTTCACTGAAAAAGAATGAATTGGACAGTGTTGTATGCTCAGGAGAAGATAATTATTACGACATAATTATTAAGACATTTGAAAGAAGGACAAGTCTTCATTTCTTATGTGAGGAGAGAAGAGGGAACCCCCACTATGCTGCACTGCAAATTTTAATATTGCTCTCAATTCACCATTAGACAATTATACTGTAGCCTGGAGATCTATTACAGACTGAACAGTGTTCGTTTTGTAACATAAGGGCAACCAGACGGGTAATTACTGAGCTGCACAGCTACCACAGGCTTTATGCAAACACAGGCTCTGGACATTCTGTACTTGCCAGACTACACACTTAATCCTTATCATGAAACTCTTAGAAAGCCACTTTTCTGCCTTCTCAATATGCAGTATAGATCTTTATGAACATATTTGTTGTGAATTACCTTAGTCTAAGGCCTGTGCAGCAGTGGTAGATTTGACATCAATTCTGATGGGTTTTGGCTTATGCCCTGCACACGGTGTGTACATAAAGGAAAAAGAAATGAAAGGGAAAAAAAAGATGCAAGGGCACCAAAAATGCAGGTTTTAGAGCTCCTCTTATTCCTAGGTTTTGAAAGGCAAGCCAGGCTTAGGCCTTGAGGTGATGACAGCAGAAGGCCTCTCGACTGTGCTGCCAGGGGGTGACAGACATACAGGGAAGTTCTCATGGAAAAAGGGTCAGCTGGAATAAGCACAAATAAGTAAGTCAAACGTCAGTGTAGTTCTGCTTTGCCTCTTTGACAACCAGATAACACAGAGCAAGAAAAACTGGTCCAGCTTTTCCTTTTAGTCAGCACTTTCTCCCTCAGCTATTCCTCCTTCCACAGTCTGTCCAGACATGCTCATTTTGGAAGTAAATTGGGTTTTGTCCAAAGTCCGTATTTGTAAAATTTCAGACCTCTGTTAGTAGAATTTTTGTATATCGCATCTTACTTTTATTTTTCATCCTTGTTTTACACCACGTAATTCAGTATTTTACCCCCAAAATCAAGATTCCTTATGCTTTTCTCACTGTTCAAAACAGCTAGGAAAGAAACTAGACTCCTCGGTAACCACGCATGGACAACACACTCCTCACTCTTTGCACAGTCACGCTCAGATGGATCCACATACTTTTTCATTAAGAAAGGAATCTGGAGGCCACAGCTATAAGAAATGAGGTTCGGGAAAAGCTAACTTTGTTTTCCCAACCACAACCCTGGAATAACTCAAGTTATCTCCCCATGAATCCATCCCAGGTTTTGCACAAAGCATGTTGGTTTTATTAGTTCCATGCAGCTCTCCAGCCTAGCTGGATATATTCATTAAAGCTGCTAGTTCTTTATCTTAATGACTCTCAGGCTTAGTGTATTAATTCAATGCTCCTGGTAACAAAGGAAACAAGCCCTACATGAATGCCAAACCTTCCTCCTCTCCTTCCCTTTCCAACGGCTGCCTCCTCCCCCCCGCAGCAGATCCAAGCCAACACTGGGACTCTTAGCACAAGCCACAGTGAAACAGGTGTCACTTGCCACACTGAAAATTAAAGAGCTTATCATATTAGTGTGTTCTTTTATTGCACTTCAGGTAGCACCAAGTGTCGAGAAATCAAAGCAGCAATTTGGTGCTGAATTAAGAAATTCACTGCAACTCTTCAGAAAGCACCAGAGAGCTATTTCTCAGCACAGAGCACCGGCAGGCTTCCACCTCTCCCATCCACCTCACATCCAATTCTCACATCCACCTTTCGCATTCACCTCTGATGCAGCAGCAACAACGATGCCTCTGCCACCCAAAGGCTCCCCAGGAGCTTCTCCCGAATGGCAGCAAGCTGTAGTCCATCATGCTACATCAAACAGTCAATATTTGGCCTATTTTTAGCCAATCTCTTTATGTTTCATCTTTACCATGAACACCACAGTACTCACTGAAGGCCCACTAACATGTGCAACCAATACAAACTTTGGCCACAAAGGCCACTTTTTCTTAACTGATTACAGATTTCTTTCTCTGAAGAACTTTCTGATCCAAATTTGACCTTTGGAAAGTATAACCTGGTCCAAAAAAAGGGTTTTCTCCAGAAAACCCTCCAGAGAGAAGAGGGAGTATATGTTTATGAAAACTGTATCTCAAAATGACTAATTCTACACTTCAAAAGTATACTTACTTTTTGGAACCATTATTCCAATATACTTAAGAAGAAGGATACCTAGAAGCACCCTCTTAGTTCTCTATTGGTACATATTAAAGGTTGTAACTACTTATAAACAGTTTCAGCCTGACTTTGGTCTGTTTGCATCTATGTAACTTCACCGATTCCACAGAACGCTTCCTGATTTTCACTGCTGCAAACGAGAGAGCAATCCAACTAAAACCACTTCAGATCGTGTTACAGAAATGAGCCAAGTCTGCCTCAACAAAACACATTTTATTTCAATGATGTCAGAAAACTTCGCGTGAATGTATAATTTTTCCCAAAGAGGAGTCCCCACAAATTTCATTAAACCAAAATGGCTTCAAATGTCATATGACAGGAAGTAATCTTCTGCAATAGTAGCCACTGAGCCACATTGGTGAAGTGGAAAAATGTAAGAGGAGGAAAATGATTTTTAAATTTGACATCTGGAAAACATATATTGCGGAATGCGCGCTCCAGAAATACATGTGTATTTTTAAATCCAGGCGAGTTGCATAACAGACAATTGGTGTCTGTGTTTCCTTTTGCTAATCTTGCAACCATTAAATCCTACCAGTGAACTACTGGCTCTGGAACAACTCTTACTCATTTATTACAAAACTGATTGTGCTAGATAACTGGTTTAAATATATATTGTACCAGTTAAGAAGCAGATGACAGTGATCATCTCACAGGAGCCCCAGTGGTGGGGAGCAAGATGCCCTGCATACAAATGCCTGATGATGAATGCATTAAGCCAAGCTGTTCCTGCCTTCATTGAATCAGTCAACTTCCCTGGCCTATTGCACTCCGCAAGGAGGGGCTGCAGGATAACAGCCTCATTTGTCGACAGGATCCAAAACTCTACAAATATGGATAAAGAGAACTGGATAGTGAAAAACCTTCTTAAAGTATCAGAAAACAGTTGTCGACTCAACTTTCCTCATCCTAACTGGTACAGTAAACTTGTGATCTTATTACTGAAACATCCATTTCTTGAATTCTAAGATATGGCAACACAGTTTTCATAGAATTGATATTTAATTCCTGATTATAAGCTTTTGCTGCTTCTGGTTTTTTTCCCCTTCACACTGAAAAGTAGGTGCTTTGCATCATTCCTAATACAAATCAAAGTGAAAGAAATCAAAGCATCGGACACATCTCAATGTTACACAAAACACAGGGGCTGGAAATCCTGTGCTGCTGCCTCTGCACCGGGTCAGTCACAGCCTGTGAGTACCTGCAGTCACACCCCCTTGTCAACACAACCCATTCTAATTCCAAATAGGTCACTTGAAGATGATTTGTGGTTATTTTTTTGACCAATTTCCAGTGTTTGACAGAAATCTTCCAATAAAACATTAGAAAAACTGTCTTTTAAATCAGGGCCATACTGATTTTATTAAACCTCCCAAGGGTTTTTTGCAGCTTGCCCAGTCTGTGGGTGCCGTGCTTGGGTCCCACACCATCTGGGAGGCAGGAACTGCTGCAGGTCATTCAGGTTCCCAGTTCACACTTGATTTTGAGAAAGCCTTAGTGGAAAACTTATTCTCATTTTTGCCCCCCAGAATGAACATTTCTGACTCCTTCCCTTTTCCCCCAGAAATCTTTCACACTGCAACTTCTAAGGCAGTGCACAAATACTTGCTTGGTTTTCAAATGACTGAATTTTAACACAGCAGAAGCCAGTTTCCAGCCATCCCTTATTTCACACTAACAAAGGAGCAACGTGATTCGTTTGGCTCCTGGGAGATGAGCACAGTGCTGCTCCTCTCTGTGTTGCTGTCAGGTTGTACAGCAGCGAGAACCTCTGCATCATTGGTGCTTATTTACAAGAAATGGCTTTCAAGTAAAACATTTCATCTTTTACAGGGATTGTTTTCCTCCCCACCCCCCCAGTTGTATAATAGAAAGAATCTGTGAATTAATCTGACCAAAGCAAACATCCTGCAGTTCTTTCCCAGACAAAACTTCCACTGAGTTCAACTGTCACTTCTACTCAGGAGAACTTTTTCCTGTGAAAGAACTGCAAGAATTGGCACCCTCAGTGCATCCCACAATTTTGACTGCCACTGAAATCACTACAGTTTTATATCCAGGCCAAGCACAACACACTGTTTCTTACTCTTCTCATCCAAAGACAAAAACACCATGTTGTTTCCAAAGCTCACTGTATTACAATGAGGTGTCCCTGTACAATTTTTCTAGTCCACAGTACTAAGTGCCTTCACAATTCTTCACTCGTGTGAGGAAGGAAGCATCATTAGATTCAGAGGAGACACTAGGCAGAAGTTCTTCCCTGTGAGGGTGCTGAGGCGCTGGCACAGGGTGCCCAGAGAAGCTGTGGCTGCCCCATCCCTGGCAGTGTTCAAGGCCAGGCCAGGACGTAGTGGAGGGTGTCCCTGCCCATGGCAGGGGGTTGGAACTGGATAAGCTTTAAGGTCCCTTCCAATCCAAACCACTCTATGACTCTATGATTTGGACTTAATTTAGTAGCGAACTTGTGCTGCTGTACCTATGCTGCAGTGCAGTGTACAGATAGCTGTGCTAGTCTTAAAATCCCTATGGCAGCACAGAGCTATGTTAACCAGTTTGGTGTTTATTCTTCAGTAGATTTTGCAGGCTATGCTGGAATCCAGGCTCCAGCAGCTCTCAGTTATTGCTAACGCCCAAACAAGCTCTGCAGTGACCACAGCCCACATGCATCCTCAGAAGTAGGCAAAACCAGCAGATTTGATGCAGAACGAGGGAAACCACAATTGTGTTATGAGAAGAAACTGATTTTGACAGAAATTTTAGTATCTAATCCAAACCTTAAAAGCAATCCTACTGCAGAACAATTCTGTTAAACTGTTGCAATCTGAAAGCAGTTTTATATCAAAAAGTGGCATTTTCCTCCTGTTTTATTCAATTTGAAAGGAATCTCCTTTGAGGGGCAGCACTTTATTTTACTTCTTGGTGTACAGTTACAGTGTGTCACCCCTACACAGGGGCATGGGGAGAGGGGGATACTGGCTGTGGCAGACAGGAAAGGGGGACCTCCAGCAAGATGTGGGGAGCCCGGACGCTGCTATAGCAGGCATGGGGCCAGCAGCCAGCTCTCTGAAAGCTTCTTCCCATCACCCTGCTGCTATCTGAGGGCACGAGTTGACAGAAACAGAGTTTGGAAGCAGGAAGCTGCCTGCCAGGACAAAGGAGGAGATTGTCTATAAAACCTCTTTATTTTTGTTCTGTCTTGCCTAATCACTTCAAGCTTTTTTTCTGTTTGAGATGAGAGATATTATAGTTCACATCCAAATACAATATGGCTTTTTGAGTTTACAGACTCTGCTGCTGGGCAGATCCCCCCTTCCCAGCTCTGGTCAATTGAAGGTCTTGCAACAACTTTGCTTCTCCCTTCTCCCAGAATAATCCAATTCACAGCACCACAGTATTATTTAGGGTATCTCGGCACCCTTAAACATACTGTTCTTTCTGTAAGCTTTTATTCTATTACTGAAAATACTTATTTCTTGCAAGCCAGTGCCTCTTTAATGCATTACTGGGCAAAACACGAGAGCCAGCACATAGCATTTGCCATCAGTTTGGAATATCCTAGCGGATACAGGAGGTACAGGGCTGTGTTTGGTACGTGAACAGCAACTTTGTACTAGATGGTGGCCAGTGGGTGCAACTTCTGGCTAACAGGAAAATGGAGAGTTGCCAGGAGGAAAGCATCTTTCCAAGCCAAACAAACCTGTGCTGCACCTATATGCTGTTTTCCAAGGAACTGGTGAGCCTTGGAAACTGGAAAAGGAGCCTCACCCTGTGAGGAGAAGAGGAAAGGGACACCTAAGGAGGAGGATCACACGCTCCATGTTACGAGTCCCCTTGACGTCCTGCCCCTGAAAAAAATTGCCTAGGTAACACTGAGAATGGATTGGGAGTGAAGGATCAGTAGCCTGGGAAAGGGAATACATTTTGCATTGTACAGAGTAAAGACATTAATAAGAAATTTTTCACATTTTTCAGGTTGAAAAAAGACCCTGTAAAAAACATTAATCTCCACATAAGATTATGTAAATCCCACTTCAAATAAACAGCAATCAGTACCTATTTTGATTTTATTGTTAAGAGTAACAATGTCAGTAGCAGCACAGCATAACAATATTTAAACGCCATAAAACACACAGTAGAATTCTGCACATATTATATTGATAAGTTGGAGCTAACCTCATTAACTGCCTGCAGCATTGCTTCAGTTCATTACGTGACACAAACAGAACAAATTCATATAACTGCATCTAAAATTACAAACAGGTAGCACAATACTTCTGTGACTATGTCTCAGCAGTGGTATTTATGCAGCCATGAATACAGTCCTGCCAGCATTTTGGTTATAAAAATGTACTTGTGGGATTATTTTTTATAGAAGTTGGTTGGAAAAATGTGATTTGCCTTCAAAGTTACTATTAAGATTTTGTCTTCAGTGACTTTGTATAACTAGTAAGGCATAGAATCATAGAATGGTTTGGGTTGGAAAGGACCTTAAGATCATCTAGTTTCAACCGTCTTGCCATGGGAAGGGACACCGCACTCTAAACCATGTAGCCCAAGGCTCTGTCCAGCCTGGCCTTGAACACTGCCAGGGATGGAGCATCTACCACTTTTCTGGGCAGTCTGTTCCAGTGCCTCAGCAACCTCACAGTAAAGAACTTCTTCCTTATATCTAACTTGGACTTCCTCTGTTTAAGTTTAAGCCCATCAACTCTTGCCCTATTGCCACAGTCCCTGATGAAGAGTCACTCTCTGCCACCCTTGTAGGCCCCCTTCAGATACTGGAAAGCTGCTATGAGGTCTCCACGCAGCCTTCTCTTCTCCAGGCTGAACATCCCCATCTTTCTGAGCCTATCTTCATACATCCTTAGTATCTAGAGTAATTTTACAGTAAAAAACCCCCATAGACTCAAATTAAAGGAAGTGAGAAGTACAGGAATTAGAGTATTTCACAGAAAGGTATGGGCAAGTTCACTAGGACAGAAATTCAAACTAAGCACAGATTTCCCAAATCTAAAATGGTCTGTGGTGAAGCTGAGCATTCATTGCAATGGATGGAGGTTTGTAAGGGAGAGAATCCTTACAGAAATACTGTAACAATCTACGTAAGTGCTATTAAAATGCCAAGAGATTAAAGGCTGGGATTAAACACACATGCAAAAACTATTTGCATCTGCAGATGTTGACATCGGATCAGTTCACGGCTGGACTCCTTTGTTGTCTTAAAAAGAGAGAATAAGAAAATCAGACCCTACAGCTACTTTTTTCTTCCATAACAACAATCTCTATTGTCTTGGACACTGAAGCAGAGTCCAAGCAGCAGCAGGGTGTATGGATTAGTTAGGTTATAATTCATCTCCACTAAGAGTTATCTGACAAAACCAGTGTGAAGTGTCATTCTTCCCTTCCCCTGGAAGACTGTGAAAGTGGTTTTGTCTTGTTTTATCTGTCCCCTACAATATAAGGTATCAGGAGTCTATTCCTCAGGTTTTTCTGGTATCTTATTCTGGTAAGTTTTTATCACTTGGGATTGTACACTCCCATGAGTTTATAAATCTTGGATGAGATCATATGCCACTACTCTGAGGTCTGTATTTGGAAGGTGCCAGGGGTGCAGCACTGTGTGATACTCGCGTGTCAAGAACTACCCAAACATCACTTAACTCTGAAGCCACTGCCATTTACTAATTCCTTAGGGGCCAGATCACAACACGGTGATAGAAACATGGAATTAAGTACTACAAACGCGTATCTAGGAACCTCACCGCCTCTTCCCTCTTCCCTGATCATAATTCACATAAATACTGGGTAGTTTTCCAGTATATTTTAAAAGAAAAAAATAAAGAATAAAATAGAGACATATGCCTGATTCAAACCAAACAAATCAGCAGCTGAGGGGTATGACTCTAGTACAGCCTCAGATGTCCACTGCTGTGTATCAGCTGTTATTGCTTGGGATGTAACAAACCACGAGCTTGGAGCATGGCTTCCTGGCCACACACAAGACAGATGATCCATCAGTCTAAACTCAAGTCAAGCAAAGAGACCACTGTCTGGAAACCACCACATCTGAAGCTCAGAAAAGCAATGGGCAACAGTCTGGTAAACTTTTTTCCCCAGTGGACAAGAAAACTATAATGAAATAGAGAGCACACTGTCTTCCCACCAGTCACCAGCCAGCAGAGACAGCTGACATTAAAGGACTTTGATATAACAAAGCAAAGGTCCAGTGGTTAAAATCTGAGTCCAGAAAAGTTCAGACAGAAATAAGGTTCATAAATTAACTTATATAATGAACAAGCTGGAACAGCTTCTGACACATGATGCTGTAAATCACTTAGGGGCATAGAAATCAGATTTTTGGGGGGTAAAATTTCATTTAAAACTTTCTGACAGAAATGCTGGTTTGAACTCAAAAAAGTGACAAAACAAAATAGCTACCAATCAAAACAGGGAAGAGAGGGATTGTTATAAACATGTGACTGATAGGTATTCTTTCCTAATGTGAATTAAAGAGACACAAAGCTTAAAACCTTTGCAAACAAACAAATTCTGCAGGTCAAGTGTTGCAGGATCTCTATGGGAATCTGAACAAAACCTGACTCCATCAATCCACTAATGCCCTGAAAACAGCTCTAAGAAGACATACAACAATAGGTTGTTAAAGAGTGTTGTTTGGGGGGGGTTTACTTTTTAAGTTGTTATTACTCACAGAGGTAAAGTAATACCTTTATTTTAAATATGAATCATCAGCTGACACACTGCGTTAAAAAAATCCAGGCATTTCTATGGCACGCCTCACAAAGTAGCTGCCACTGAGATGCATTAGACTATCGTCTGAAGTGTGGTCTCCAGGGGGAAGTGGAGCACTAAGTTGGACAAAAAGCTATCAGTGCTTTTGTGGGACAACACTGAATGTGCCAGAGATGGAAGAAATGGCCTAACAAGTTTCATCTTCAAAGTGAGGACTCAACGGATTAAAATAAAAAAAATAATTAAAAAAATTTTTTAAAAAAAAAAAACAAACAAAAAAAAAACAAACAAAAAAGGGTAAAAAAAATCTTAACATTTACAGTTTGAAAACTGTACAAAGAAGTATTTGTGTGCAGAAGGAAAAGACTAGCGAGAGAAACCCATTAGTAACTGCTTCTAAGAAAGGTGATGAATAGATTTATCAGGAAATTATGGTTTCTTCATGTTAACCCTCCTCATCATAAGAGGGGAGAGAGCACAGCTGTCAGAGACTGCCCTAGGCAGCAGGACTGGCTCGTGCTTCCTGAGACTCCTGGCTGAGGAGAAACCTGTGCAGTCCCCAGCTTCAGTCCATGGTGGAGATTACCCAGGAAACAGAGATACCCTAGAGGAGGTTTCCATTCACACCATCGGTAACCCCTGATTTCCAGTGAAGTGAGGGAGCCCTATCTCAAATTAATTGTCAAGCTTATTTCTAATGGCAATGTGACATAAGTCGGCATCCAGCATATCAAGGGAGAGCGCACCTCCCAGGAAGTAGAATCACAGAATCATAGAATCAACTAAGTTGGAAAAGGCCTTTAAATCTTCAAGATCATCAAGTCCAACCATTACCCCAGGACTGCCAAGGCCACCCCTAACCCATGTCACTAAGGGCCTCATCTATATGGTTTTGAAAAACTTCCAGAGACAGTGATTCCACCACTGCCCTGAGCAGCCTGTTCCAATGCCTGACCAGCCTCTCTGTGAAGAAACTTTGCCTAATATCCAATCTAAACCTCCCCTAGTGCAGCTTGAGGCCATTCTTGTCCTATCACTTACTACTTGGGAGAAGAGACCAACCCCACCTCACTACAACCTCCTTTCAGGCAGTTGTAGAGAGTGATAGGGTCCCCCCTGAGCCTTCTCTTCTCCAGACTAAACACCCTCGATTCCCTCTCTCATTCCTCATAAGACATTATCCAGACCCAAATGTACACAATCGATGTATAAAATGTATACCATCAAGGTAAAATACCACCCTCAATAGTCATGAATGGGTAAGCAAGAAGCAGAAATCTTACCACATTTAAAACATCACAAGTTTAAAATAAAACAAAGCTGAAAGACTACGTAAGACATCACCTGGGGTTAGTTTGTGTGCATATGAAGTTTCAGAACAGAGCTGGTTAAGCAAGTGCCAGGGATGAGTCTGACCACATCTCTAGTCTTCCTGAGGTGTTTTCAAAATAACAGTTGTCATTTACCTGGAGGCGAAACTCTTTCTCCATCCCAGTCTATTATCTATAGCCTGAAGCTATACCAAGAGCCTGTAACAGAGTTTTCTGGTTACAGTTTCTCTTCTTAAAAGCAAAGGACATTTTCATGCTGCTGTGGGTTCTGTTATCAGAAGTTCTGATTTACTGAATACAAAGACAGTGGTATTTTAATTTTTCCAGGCTTACATGGCAGGCAGCATTCAGCTTGATTTAACAAAGCTTTTTCAACAATGAGGCAACATTTGGCTCCAAGTCTGCCATTCAAACAGCACCTCACCTTCGGGAATGATGAGGACGTTGCTTTCCCAGAGCCAGATTTTTGTGATGATGAAAAAGTTCCTGTTAAGCACTGATGCATGTAACTAATTTAGAAAATTAGGAAACTCACTCTTTGTTCATTACCTGAAATATACAGTATCTGTGGGAAAAATAGCAGATTCTCATAATGTCATCTGTGCATCACCAGTGCTTAGCAAAGACGTTTCTAGATAAGCTTGCTATTATCTGATAGCAATGGGTCCTCTTCAACTGTTGAACTGCATTAAGAGGCACAAAATACTCCTGAAATATTTATTTTCCTTCTGAGCAACAGCTGAAGTATTGACAAAGCAGAAAGGCTGTATATGCAGTCAGAAGTGGAATGCACAGTACCAGCAACCTCAAGTACAGCTAAAACATTGTCCACACTATGAAAACATTCATAAACCCCTGACTTGAAGCATTTAGAGAGTAACAGGACAGCCACAGACATGCTTTATATGAGCAAACACTTACATATAGAGTGTAAGCAGGAAAAAGGACTGAGGTTACGAACAGGGGCAGAGCAGCTAAAGATGTGTAACAACAGCAAATTATTCCACACACTTTCAGATATGGATCTCCTCAGCATACAGTTTGGCAGAGATAGCACTGGCTGCATAGAAGATGTTTCTTTTACATCAAAACTACGGTTTAAGATAAGGACTGTATGGAGAACCACTTGAGAGTTAGGAAACGCCAGTTTGAATCGTATGTGTACAGCCTTAATTCAGTCCCTTACATTAGACTGCATGGGTGGCTGCTCTTCCCAAATAACATCTGCCTGACTCAGTACAAAGAATGGGCGAAGCTCTAACTACTCCAAATTGTAATTCTTGCTGTTCAGCATGAGGCCATTTCTTGTTTACTTTTCAGTTTACTTTTTTGCTCAGATGCTTCTCCAGACCAGCTATGAAAACCAATTTATAAAAACATCCTGGTAGGAGTCATGACATTTGACATGGAATTATCCCTGTGCATAGTAATGCACACAGTTTATTTTCATACTAATGAAACAGCACTATTACTTGCATTTCTGAACTGCGTGGAAACAGAGCTGCCTAAAAAGTCTCTTTCACCTCTGAAGCAGACGATGTTCCACATGGATGCACTCCTTACTGAATATATTTGTTAAAATATTAAGAAGTCTGAAAATTCAACTATTTTTTAAAGCTTGGCCAAGTAATAAAATACTCCTGGGGGAGGGAAGGGAATACTCATCCTGTAGCCAAATATTAAATTTATACTCTGAAAATCATGAGTCTTAAAGCTATTTAAGGGAAAGAACAATTCTAGTCTTATTTTTGAGAACTGGAAAGCCAATTTACCTGAAAAACATGAAAAATGAATAAGCCTGGCAAACATCCAGCGATGAATATTTCATTTTGAACAAATAAGTGCATAAATTTACACACTATACAAGGATGGTTGCATGCAAAGGATCAAGTCACCTAGAAGTATCTAGCACCTTCCCACACAAACCCAATAGACTTCTTTACTTATAAAAATAAACACTGCTGCAAATGTTTTGACCATTTTCCCTTTGGTATTGCATAAGGAGGTAGGACATTGGTTTTAATGAGAGAATCAAGTTTAATTCCCCTCATCTTAGACCACCACTGGCCTTGTCCTTCAGTTCCCAGTGCAAAGGAGATTAATACATCCAAGGCACTAACATGCTTCCATTTGTCTCGCCTGGGAGCCACAGGAGTACCTGAGCCAGTTAGAGCTGCCCTGTGCTACCAGGAAATTTCAGCAAATGTGTTTTTAGAATACTTCATATCACAGCAACAAGTTTTTCCTTTAAAGAGAATATGAATCATTTAATCCCCCCAAAATCCACTGCTTTCATGCACTGTAGGAAAATAAATATTTTACAAACAATGAACTTCTACCTCTGTGTCTCTGAATTCCTTTTCATCTCCAGTTCCAAACTGTTTTAATCCTGGTTTCCTCTCTTACAGAGTTGTACCACCCTGAAATGCCATGAAGTTTCAGCATAAAGGAAGTGGTCTTTTCCCAGTATGCTTCCTGTTAAAACTCACTTAATTAAATATGTAAACCTAATGATTTGTCTCAAAAGTATCTGAATATGCATTTAAAAAAACCCAATATACAGCAGAAGTCTGTTTAAGATCGTAACGCTGAAGTCAAAACCTATCATCCTGTAGAAGAACCCACGACCAAATAAACTGACATGTGGAACAACTAATTCAGAGGCTGAGATCTGTTTAATTAGTCCATTAAAACAACATATACAGTTGTGAAATCGGTGTCATTAGAAGCCTTTTCCTTTAATCTACTTTGAACTGCTTCTCAAATCTTTTCCACAAGGTATCGGCAGGTCTTTAGGATCAAGTATTGTTAGCAAATGTTCTCCTGATGCAACCCATCTGTTAGGTGTTAGGGTTGATCTTTTCTCAACATTCATAACACAGTCTCTTCTCTATTGCAGATTATAAATATCAGCAACTGTGTAGAAGCAGCTTTGCTTAGACCTGCCAAGACCCTCAGTCCTGCAAAATGTTGAGTATTAATTTGCAGTAAAATCAATTTTCAAAGGATTTTTAATAATTAAGAGTGTGCTTTTTAATATCATTAAAAGTATAATCAGCAGATGATTTGTTAGGTAAGAATTTTGATTTCTGTACCTCGAGAACAAAGCATCAAATGTGCATTTTATAGTATTAATACCTTTTGGTGATGCCCAATTTATCAAGAAGCTGTCAATTTACATTTGAGTCACTTGCATCTTTAAATCTTCCAGGGTATCTGCTTAGACATAAACAGTTGCGCATTGAAAGATGAAGCTAAAATAGCTGTAGGAAGGACAAAGGAGGAGGAAGCACGTTTTCTACATCTGAGGCAAAGCAAACAATTGCAGCAGTAATTATAGCCCTTTTCTTTAAAGAAGACTTTAGAGCAATTGTCCTGAGGCCACTGAAGGAAGAACAAGATTTAGTTACAGTGGCCATTTGATACAGCAATTTATTGCTTGCTGTATTTTCCTTGAAACAAGATATTTGAGGGAGCCAGTTGCTTGGTGTTAAAAGCTTAATTTTCAAAGCAAATTTGAAGAATGATTCCAGATTTTGACATGGCCACTCTCCTTATTGCTGCGCACATATTTTCCTTTGCCTATGAAAACAATTCCAGATTCTTTTTTCATTCGGACCATGGCAAATGAATAATGCACCCATGCAAGTGATACAGTTAAAAACTCAAGGTCATGCAATTCTGCCCCTACGTTCTTTATTAATATCCTATATTGACATTGCACTATTATTAAATTACATGCTGAAATAAGCTCACTTTAAAGCCACTATGTGCTTTATTAAATATTATACTTGGAATATCTTTTCATTATTAGTTCTTCAAATAATAACTTAAGATGCCTCAGAAGTATTTAAAAAATACATAAAAAAATAGACAAAAGAATTTCAAGTCAGAACTATCTATAGGTATACCCACACACATCCTTAAAGACTCAGTATGCAGAAATGAGACTAAAATCATCTTTGAGATGATTTATGTGAGCCACTAGAAGTACATTTTAAAATGTATGGTTGACGTATTTGAAACTTCCTATACTGATTTGACTTTGAACATATTGAAATCAGTTGTCGCAGTGATCTGATGTGGACAAGTCTAACCTGCTGCCTACCCTCAGGTCTGGGAGAGCTGACAGAGCTTTGAGCCTTTGGAGGAGCAGCTTGGCATAGCACAGGACTGGATTTGTCAAGCACTTGTGAGATAGAGATTTAGGAATATTTAAATGCATCCCAATAGATAAAACCTTTTTCGAAAGGATAGCTCCCTTCATTAAATGTTCGATACACAGGAGTCAGTTCTGGCTCCCAAGAGCTGGCAAACCAGACATGGATTTGCTAATACAACATGCAAGCAGCAGGAATATGATGGTCAGTAAATACTGAGCTAAGCATGTTCCCTCCCTACAGCTGGAAGGGGGTTGTGCAAGGAAGTTATTAGGAAAGTAAACCAACAAAGATGATGTAAGAAAGGGCATAATCAGAAGGCCAAACTGAATGAAAAGCAAAGAAGGAAACAAAGACAGAAAAAGAGTAAAGGAAAATAGCAATAAAGTTCATATTAGACTAAAAAAAAGAGTGCTTGAGAGAGGACAGATGTGTGTTCAACACACACCTGCAGATGAGATAGGTTGGAATAGAAAATGGTGGGAATGGGGAGACCAGGAATGTCTGAGAGCTTCACATGCAACTGGTTTTACAGGCTCCTGCCAACTCAATCTCTCTTCTGAGCCTGTTTCATCTCTGTGACATCCTTCTTTGCTAAAGCCACATCACACAGAGCAAAGCAGCATGCAAAGCATCCTGCTCCCTCTTCAGCTCCTGCGTTATCTCTTCTCTGACTGGTCCATGCAGCTTCCTGAGGACTCCCCATCCACACCCAGCAGCCTACTCTCGTGTCAGCGAATACGTATGCTCGACTGCTGCACAATTCACATTCATCCATCATTCTATTCACCAATCTCTGTTCTCCTGCCACAACTGGGGGAAATAGAAAAATCCCTGTACATGCAGCTGCTGGAGGAACAGATGGGAACTAAGAGAACTGAGGAATCTAAGGCAAGCTCCCAAACATCTCACCATTTAAAAAGTACCAAAATTATTTTGCTTAGGTTTTCTTATCTATACACTGGGATTAACTTCTCCAAACTGTTTGTGCACAGTCCTTTCAGATACGATGAAGCAAATTCCTTTAGCAATGCTAAATGTCAGTACCATTAACGCCATGGCGTGGTTAGGAGCATTTGCCAAGTTCCCATCCCACCCAAACTTTTGAAACAATGGAATGGAAAAAGCCCTGAAAAATAGAGAGAAATGCTGATGCTGCTCACTGGAATAACACGGAAGAGTTAAATATTAGTGATCTCAGCTCAGTTTCCAATAGATGGTTCCTCAAAATGTGCAGCTGCTCCTGATTTTCCCTGTCATTGCTAATAGTAAATGTCTCAAATGTATCAGATGAAGACATTAAATAAATTAAAATCTAATTTTCCCATCAAAAGTAATTAGCACATTTTTTGCATCCCTGCCAGGTACTTCTCTCATTACTGGTTATTCTCTTTGGCACATACAGTAAATAGGGAGAAGAAGTTCGTATTTTCCACTGTCCAAGAAAAGAGATTTATTCTTCAAGGAGCACTAGCTAAACCATTCGATATATTTGCTAAGAAAAAAAGAAATCAGCAAAAATAAATATGCAAAATCATCATGTAGCTGGCCACGAGAAATTCCAACGTAACTGGTTTTGGCAGAATCACCACTATCTGCAACGAAGAAATTAAAATACATTGCTGACATTAAGACTACCAAAACAAAATGGCAATAAATTTGCAAAGTGATGCTGTAATTAACATGGCCCCTGGGGTCTTCAGCTGATGTTCTGGCCAACTGCAGAGAAGAGGGGAGAAACTTAAAAGGCACCCGAATGCAATTCCAGCCTGGCACAGCGCTATGTATGACAGCAATAATTTGTGTCAATGGCTTCAGAATTACTGTCGCTGAGATATACTTTATCATGTTTCACCCCTCCTTCAGCATACTTTCAGTGCTAGAGAGCAGAAGAGGAGCGAGGTCAGAAGCAATAACTCAGTACACAGTGAAGTCTTCATCTTGATAACCAAAAAAAGAAGTCTAGTTACCATTTTCAGTCAGAAGCTGCCACTTTACACCACTTAAATGACAGAAAAAAATCAAAGAATATTTTGCTGTATCTAGATTCAGTCATCCTAATATCCTTAAGAGAAATAATGCATTGTTATGGATCCAGTTCATATTTCCAGTTCCTGAATCATACGAGGCTTTTGTCTCAGGAAGTATTCAAGCTTTCTCCATTTTTTTTTCTCAGCTTCTTCAGCTTAGTTGTTTTTTTAAGCTTTATTCATCCACCCATCCAAAGCAGCTACATCCCAGACTGATAGCAAGCTACTTATAAACACTTGTTTACTCTTGCCTCCTTCCTCTATACTTAATTTATGTTACGTTTTAGAAGCTTTTAATTAGGGAGCATCTACTGATAACAGGAAGGAAATGGTTTAAAAGTGCAAGAACAAACTCACAGATAGGAATCAAGTTAAAAAGAACACATGAAAATGCATTTCATTCTAACTCACAGCTGGGAAACTCTGAGTTTCCCGGTGATTTCCTTGTACCACTCACTACAATTCCTGCTTTAGCAGACTACCTGGAGATAAAATTCTTTATTCTAGCAAACAAAGCCTTTGTTTCCTACATGAGAAAATATTAATATTGCAAATTAATTTGTATGCTAAAAGATTTTTTCCAAATTGCTTCATCATTGCTCAAAACACTCGCTGAAAATGACAGGCACCAGGTTTTGTCATGCAAGTGTTCTAAACACCATTTGGGTACGCCACATTTCACAGGCAACAATGGCAGAAATAAAAATAACAATAATAATAACCACTAAAAAAACCCACAGCCATTTGTGCACAGATCAGAGCAAATCCCTTGGGATAGAGCAAGGGCTGTGAGACTTGCAGCTCTCCAAGGCAGGCTGGAGAAGCTCCTCTTTGTAGGTCTGGATCAAGTGGGTGCTCTACTCTGAACAGATCCCAGCAAACCACTTCTTACTATTAGATGTAGAGCTGGTCCACAGCCCAGAATAACCACTTGGAAGAGATCCAAAGCTCTTGGCTCTCACATCTGCTTTCTAGATAGTGGTCTTGCCCTTGTTCAGATATATTTATGACCTTCGTAAATTAAAGATAAGGTTAAGAATATATTGCCCTTAATAATGGGCTTTAATAATTAATCTTTGGGATAGATTATTAAAAAATCAGTATTATTTCCACAACACAATAAATCAAGCACTCTTAAAACAGAAAACATACGAATCAGTAAGAACTGGCCACCAGGACTTGTGTGAATATCTCTGACCTTTCACATGCATTTTTTCTGTCCTTCTCCTTTCTATTCCCTGCATTATTCTCTGGTTTGTAACATTGCTTTTATTTGTCTGAGCCTGAAAAGCTCCTGGGACTCTGTCTGACCTCTCAAACAAGATTCCCAGAATACAGCCGTCACAAGAAATCAAAATGGTGCCTCCACAACCAACAAGGTTAAAAGTTGGACTTATCACAAGTCATTTTAATTATCTTACATTGCATTGGTACTTCTCCTTGGGGATACTAATTACGTGAGTATGTTTTGTTTCTTTTGCTTTCAGAACATTCCCTTTCTCTGCACTTTCAAGCAATGTTCTGAGCAATACTTTCAAATGGCACAACATTAAATTCAAGCCTTAATGGTAGATTGGTTTTAATCATCTGAGACACACCAGGCCATTTCTCTAGAATCAGAGAGAAGCCTGACTCATTGAACAACCTGAGTCACACTACTAGCAGGTTTGGTACCTCGATTGCCACTTACTTTACAAGTTCAATTCTTGATATTAAATATAAAACTATGCAGAACGGATTTCAAGTTGCAAAGTAAATCCTATCTGTGTTTTCAGATTAGATAACATAATCTGTCAGTATTTTTTGTGTGGCAAAGCAATGTGTTCCTGCCTATGGCAGGGGGTTGGAACTAGATGAGCTTTA
This sequence comes from Coracopsis vasa, assembly GCA_026283785.1. Lineage (NCBI taxonomy): Eukaryota > Metazoa > Chordata > Aves > Psittaciformes > Psittacidae > Coracopsis > Coracopsis vasa. The sequence goes on from JANHGB010044329.1 coordinate 28,507, forward strand.
ATGTCCCTTCCAATCCAAACCATTCTCTGATTCTATGATTAACTAAACCAAATCAGCCAACAGTAAGTGTTTTACTGCAGACAGATATCTTTCACTGTCAAAAGTTAAGTTGCTCTGGTTTTGGTACATAGATTTTTATTTTCTTTAGGAGCCAGCAGATTTATTTCGGAGAGAATAGGGAGGCTTCTGTTCAGCTCATAACCATAAGATAAGCCAATACCAGACTGTCAAAACCCACAGTCGCAGACAAAGTGATATAACCAAAAAGATTAAGGAGTTATCATGTATTACTCTCAAGAACATAACTTCTCCTCCAGCCCCCCTATTCTTCTGTCTTCTCACTCTGTCTGCAAAACAAAACAAGTCCAATACCAACAACTGTTCAAAACAAGCCCAGCTGATTTTTTTCATCTTCACCTGAAAACAAATCCAATGCAAGCCAGAAACGGATGTAATATTAACAAGCACAGAAATGGGAATGTATGTTTAAATCAAACAGAGGGCTCCTTACATTAGCTAACTTGACGTTTAATTTGGATCCCTTGCAATGCCAGGTTTTACCCCCGCAGAAATGCTTTACAGCCTTGCCTGGGTAACTGAATGCCAACTCTTGCAGATATATAAGACTGACAAAATTATCCTTGGCTTTTCCTGATTTAATCTAGAGAATTTACACATAATTTATGTGGGCTATGTATATGAGGGATCTGCTTTTATCAAAATGAGTATTTTCACCAACCGACTTTGGCTTTATTCTTCTTCTCAAGCCTTTCTTCAAATGACAAGCAATTCAACATATCTGCCAAGCATCAAGCCCCTAAAACAGTGTTGGTTTATATCCAATGCAATGTGCCCCAAACAAATACATACTCTCCATTTTCCTGTGACACATTATATTCTCCAGTCAATGAAACACATTGTATAGGATAAAATGTCTTCCTGAAGCATATCTCACAAAAGCAATGAGGGAAACTAATACCTTGGATTCTTTTTCTTTTTTCTTTGATCACAATCATGATATGGGAGGAGAGGAATCCCCCACCATGTTGTCAACAACAACAAAAAAATAGGCTTTAAATGCAGGAAGACTAGGAATTAAAGTTGGGACATATCTACAATTCACTGAAAACATTTATAGGCAAGTTTAATGTTAGCTTTGCAGGTAGATGTCCTCCAACATGTAGTCACAAATGAGAGAAAGACAGAATGACTTAAGATTGGGAATGGCACAATGCAGGAAGAGGTTCATGTGTGGTATTCCAGGAATCAGATCTACAAGGTGTTGAATGCCCACACCTCAGGTGGTATCAGTAACAGACACAGGATCACTTATTCTTCACAACAGATAGACAGATAGATTAGATAGATAGATATAGATAATTAGATAGATAGATAAAGCCACTACTACCCTGAAATCAGCAGCTTCAAGTACCTTAAAGGGCTTACAAAAAAGCTGCAGATGGACGTTTTACAAGGGCATGTAGGGATAGGACAAGGCGGAATGGCTTTAACATGACAGAGGGAGAATTTAGGTTAGATATTAGGAAGAAATTTTTCCTTGTGAGGGTGGTGAGGCCCTGGCACTGGGTGGCCAGAGAAACTGTGGCTGACCTATCCCTGGCACTGTTCAAGACCAGGCTGGATGGGGCTTAGAGCAACCTGGCCTGGTGGAAGGTGTCTCTGCCCATGGCAGAGGGTTGGAACTGGATGAGCTTTAAGGTCCCTTGCAACCCAAACCATCCAATTATGATGGTGATGATACAAGCAGAAGCAAAAGAACAGTCTCCCTTAGCCCTTGTACAATGTCAGAATACACCAGCAGTTTAAAGCTT
>JANHGB010044330.1:0-11230 GCA_026283785.1 Coracopsis vasa
TCCAGGTACAGATGAATTCACATAGCTCCATATTGATCCCTTCACCTGCTCTGAGACGAGAAGTGCATCCATGCAGAATGAAATGTTCCTGCGCCTTGTGTTGGGAGCTGCTGCAGGGCTGCTGAACTTAACTTCTGGGCAGTTGTAACTGAGAGAGCATGCTCAAGGAAATGCAGGAGCTGTTCAAATGCTGCTCAGCTGGCCCTGGCTTGGGGAGGAGCAGCCTGGCCTTTCCAACCCCAGCCCTTTGTCCTGACCCTGGGGACCTCACTGTTTGTCTGGTGCCCAAGTGTCCATGCAGTTATGTCACACAATGGACATGAGGATGGTTTGGCTGAAAACTTACCCTCCCCTTGCACACGTTCTCCTTTCCCCACCTTTCTCCCTTTTGCTGTGCTAAAATAATGAATTCTGATCAATTCACTGGTCTTGCTCATGGCACAGGGACAGTCAGTTCAGGGACAGGGGTGGCTGGGTGAAAGCTCAGATTTATTTCACCATATGGCAGTGTTCATTTAACATGAAATTATAGCTCCTCTGAAGTGAGTACGAGAATGCTGGAAAGCAGTTTGTCAGTGTGGAGCATTGGCTGTGGCTGATGACTTGGGCAACTGGGTCTTGCAAATGCTGCAGCCTTTCTGTGCATCCTGTTTCAGTTACCTCTAAAGCCCAGAGATCATCTAACCCTCAACAGCAGTGTTGTGTCTGTAAAGACAAAGGTGTTTGTGCTCATGGAATGGGTGTTACATGCCTTTCTGGGCCCAGAGATCATCTGACCCTCAACAGCAGTGTTGTGTCTGTAAAGACAAAGGTGTTTGTGCTCATGGAATGGGAGTTACATGCCTTTCTGGGAGGTGCATTTCTTTGCCCTTTGTGATTGCTGTAGAGGTCTTTGGGAGATACCCCAAGGCAGGTGTAGCAGAGGGTGTCTCGATTCAAAGCTTAGCAGAAAAGAAGGAAGCATTAGTACAAAACTTTAGGTAGTGTGACAGGCATCAAGTCAGCCCCGTTTCTCTGACACTGTTCCTACATGCCTAAAGCAGTGGTAAGTTTGTTCACCTCCATATTGAAGTCATCTGTGAGATAAAATGAACAGCACGTTGGGGGGTGAGAGCTCTTAAGGCAGTTTTAAACCTGGCTCGCAGTGGTTGGGTTGGTAGCAGTGAGCTCAACCTGTATAACAGGTTTTAAACTGGAAAGGTGAATTTGCAATGGTCTTACTGAGACTGAACTTGAAACTGAAGCTTGTACATGGGGCCAAGTTCTGTTCCTGTGATGTTACTCCCGGAGTGCGGATGCCTGCAGGAAACAGTAATGCAGCAGTTTCCCTGGAAAAGGGAAGAGCTGGAGAGGTTGGTGTCATTTGTGAGAGAGGGAGCAAAGGGCAAGGGATGCTTGACGAGGGAAGGGGATTGTCATCCCACCCTGAATTCACTTAGTGCCTCTTTAAACACATACATCAGAAAGATGCAAGATGAAGATCTGTGTGACAATGGATCTGCAAAATCGCCTTGTTTCAGGCAGCTCATGCATCTGAGGTGGACTTTTCCCCTTCGGTGAGACCCCACTGACTGCAGGACACTGAATCATCCGCTGCCAGTTCAAATGCACTGTGACTCTGGCAGCGGGTGCTTTGGATGCTCAGCCTTACCTGTTGGCTGGCCTATTTTTCACACTCCACATTGAAGTGTGGAGCTAAAGACGACTGCTGTCCCCGTGGTGCCTGTGTGCAAGTCAAAACGCTTCAGGCTTGGGAAGAATGAAAACACTGATGTTTGGATGTCTTTCATTTATTGAACTGAGAAGTCTGGTGGGGTTTGCTGTAGTGTTTGTTTTGTTTTTTTTGTTACTACAGTAGCAGTTGGGATCTATTTCCTAAACTCCTTTTGCTCCTTGCTTTCCCATGTGTCCAAGTTAAACCAACTTACAACTTAAAGCTGCACTGTGTTCTCAGAGTATGGTCTGTCTCATGCCTGATGTCTTCTTGTGCTGTTGTCCACTGTAGAAAGAAGTGAATAGTAACTATATGCAATGACTAGATTGTAAGCAGCCACTGTGAAGCTTCTCAAGAGGGCTTTTAGTGTGTGAGAAGTGTTACAAGTTACAGTAAAAAAAGAAAGAAGGTGGTAAAGAATGAATTTCTGAAGTAGTCCAATCCAGCTTGTTGGATGCAGTTGCAGTAACTGTGACCTTGTACTTGCTGTAATGGCCAGCAGGAATGTTGACAGTGGTAGGAAAATGGGAGCAGTGCACACATCACAATCTCTTTGTACATCCAGGCGGATTTGATAGCTTTCTCTTACCAACAAGGTGCTTACACCCGAGTAAAGTGTAGGTAACATTTCTAGACTTCAGTGTCTACATGCATACCAGCATGCATACGTGTGCTCTGAGTAGCTTAGGTACAAATGACAGGTAGGGATGTAGTCTTCAATGGTCAGACTGGTATGGGAAAATGACAAGTCATCAAAAATGGAGCTTGTGTTACACATTTGAGCTGACCTGGTGCTGATGAATTGTGTTAAGCTTCTGGCACAGATGATCCCCTTGGCAGTGCAGAGCCTTGCAGTTAGCCAAGCAGAATGTGTGTGGTGCTAATGGAGAGGGAGGTTTGTGCTGTTTTGTTGACTAAGGATGTTGCTGTCAGTCTGATGTCTTCCACAAGCACTAAATGCATTCTCTTAAATTCTCTTTAGAGAAGAAAGATGGTGTGAGCTTGTTCTTGCTTCCTCCTTTCTTAATGCAGTTTGATCTTACTACTGCAGGTGTTTTCTAGGAGACTGACCTTCAAATCACTTCCTTGTGCCTTGTTTCAGTGGGTGCAGTGTTGCTTTTTCAATATGCAGAAAAGGCTTGGGTTTTTGGCTTGTGCTGATGGAGTGTAAACCAGGGATCAAGGTGTGTTTAATTTAATGATTGTTGCATGACTCAGCTACATACCAGAACCCTCCTGAGCCTCAGGTGAGGAATGTCTTCCTGGTTTATTTTTAGCAGCATCAGTATGATGAGCATAGCTATAGTAACATCTAGTTCTGTGATTGTGCAGTCTTGGGCTGTGTCTCCTATGCTGTTACAGCACAAACCCCTTGGTGGTGCGTTGTTAATTGTGGCATTTCCAGCCCTTCTCCCCCATTTTCATAGATGCTGGGTCTGCCAGAGGACTGGATGAGTCTATGAACTAGTGCTTCTACCCTAGAAACTTATTCTGATAGTCTGAGGATCAGGTGAAGAAGGAGAATGTGTGACTGGTTGCACTGCAATACCCAGGCTTACTGCTGATGCAGCTACTGCAGGCATGTCCGTATTCTAAGTGCCAGCTCTGGACTGGAAACAGGCTGGAGCGTGGCCTCTCTGGAAGCCTGGACTGAAACAACCAGGCTTTTCCCTGAGAAATCCAGCTTGTTGAGCAGCAGTACTGAAAACAGCTTGGGAAGGAAGACTAGTAAATGAAACATCACTGCTATCAGGAGTGAAGCGTTGTCCCCATCTCACTTGTATTGGCAGACAAACCACTTCTAGTCTGTAACTTTTTCCTAGGGTTTCCACAAACGATTTGATACCTGTCTCTTGTTCTTCTCCTTAGGGAAATGCGCTAGGAGTGTACGTTTCAATGCAATTGCTGAGAGCCTTTGCAATTACTTTTGCACTATGGTCAGTTTGAATACATTTACATGTAAAACTGCATTGATTGAGGATGTTGCAGTAGCTGGGAGCATAATGATGCTATATTTGTCCACCAAGTGAGTTTATCTTCTGTGATTTGGCTAGAACTCTGCAAAGCTGATGTAAGTGCAGAGCTGTCATGAAACTCATAAAAGTCATTTTACTTAGTGTGGAGATGAGAATGGGCACGGAGACAGTTCAAAATGTCATCTTCTGTCACTTAGATTCATTAATATTTCGAAATGTGTTTTTATAAAGCAGTCTGTGACAAGGAGCCCTTTAAGATCTATCTAATAGAGAGTGTATTTTAGGTAAGTTGCTAATTAATCTTGGTGCTTTGGCAGTCTCACCAAGGGGATCAAACATATATAGACATAATTTTACAGAACTGAAGCAATTCTGTGCCAGCGCTGCCATCACCAGAAGAGTAAGATTTCATCCCAAAGTCCTGCCAAAGAGGTCTTGGCTGGTTGGCAGTTATCTGTCTGAACTGTTTATGTTCTGTGTAAATATCTAAGTTAAAAAGTAATTAAAGTTTAATTCAGTAATAACAATAAAAGCACTGCAATGTGTCAGAAGCCAGCACCCCTCTTTGTGTGCGTTGGGCATCTCCTTGTGCTGGGGTAGATGAATGGATCATTGCATTGATGCACCATGCCTTGCCTGCATTCTCACAGGTGGTTTCCAGCAGGTGGTATAGGAATATTGTTGTGGAATATTTTGCACAAGCAAAATTACTAATAATGAAGCACAATAAACCTCCCCAGATAAGTATCAGCACGAGTTCAGTTCTTTTCTCTTTGCATCAGCAATGAGACCTGGGCTGCAGGTGCTAGCTAGGCAATAGGCCATGTCTGAAAGGTGCCATTCCTTCAAAGCATCCTCCATCCCTTTGGCAGAGGTAGGGCACACTGTGCCTGTGTTGTCCACAGAGGTGTCACTAGGAGGAAGGCTTGTCCCAGGGTCTGGTTGAGGCAGGCAGACCTTCAGAGGGTGTTACCCACCGGCAGTAACAGCCTCTTGTGCAGTATGGTCTTACAGGGGCTCTTACCTTTAGGCTTTGTCCTTTTTGTCTTCTGTTTGTTATGTATCCTCTCTTCAATGAAGAGACTCAAATTGCAGCTGGGAAACGTATGTCAAACTGACATGCTTTGGCTCCAGTCAGTGTCCTGCTCCTGTTCCTGTTTATGTTTTGTGTAAGGAGATGGTCAAGGAGACCCTGTGTTTTGCAAGGTAAAGCTGATCTATGGGTGGGCTCTTGGGACATTTTTGAGCTATTTCATCCTAAGCCAGCAAAGCACTGTGACATGAACTAGCTCTAGGTATGTAAACTGTCCCTCTGTAGTTGAAGAAGAAGCAGTTGAATGCTTAAGTGCTTTGCTGGGTCTAGGCCAGAGTGCTCTACATTTTTGCGTAGAGATTTTGAATTCATAGACCTTGAGGATGGTTGTGAATGTGGATTATTGCATCCCAGCCTCTCATTTTTGAGACCATCTCTTGCATTGGGATAGCTCAAAGAAATTCTCTTCCTTTGGAGAGCTGGGGGACATTGACAGCATCTATAAATAGTCTCTGATGTTCTTTGGAAGGGTGTCCGATGCCATAGCAAAACATCGTGCTCTCTGATGAATTGCTTTATAAGCCACGTTTCTCTCTCCCTTTCTTCTCACTGTTGACAGTTGAAAAAGATCAGTTTAAATTTTTCAGATCCTCCTGACTGCATTTAAGCTGAGTGCTTGAAATCCCTTGACGTGAGTTTTCCCTTGTATTTTCATTGAGAACTTTGTGTGCTGATGGTGTGTTTCAGTCGAACAAGGGACCCCTGTCACTGAGTCTGCTGGGTCTCTTTGGAGCATCGTGTATGTTGTTTGCTGTTTATGTTTGGTTTTCCCATCATATCAGGGGTTTTTGTTGTATTTCATGGTGCCTTTTAATGGTCCCTATGTCTTTTGCAGGAAGTGTCTAGCAGATAGATGCCTGCATTGCCCATATACAAATCCATAATGATAGCAGGCATTAACTGACTGGCACGCAGAAACTGCCCTGTTAGCAGTCCCACGCCTTATATTCCACCATACTCAGTGCAGTACAAACAGAACATGAAAAAGCTCCTGTTTGCCTCTTTATTCTGATTCTGTGGTACAGACTGTGTTTATTCTGCTCGCTGCTGATTGTATTGATGATCATGTAGCAAATCTAGGTAATAGAGGCAACATTCTAGTGCGTTGCTGGGAAGAAATAAGGAAGTGGTCACCTACATTTTAGTTGTTTCTACAGACACAGCTGCTGGCCAGAGCTGTGCAAGGATGGGGCTGATCAGTAGCATTAACAGCCCTGCATGTCAGATGGACTTACTGAGTTAGATATATACCATATTGCAGTGATTTGACAAGACTGAGTAATTTCTTAGCCTACTAAATTAAACTTGCCATCTGACACATTGGGAGTTGATAGTTTTTAAACGGAGAGTGAGCCACCCAAGTGTGTTCTGCTCAGCCTGACAAACAGCCCCTCCAATGATTTGATGAGTAAAGTGGAGAGTAAAGGGGAAAAGTTTGCTTGGAGGCAAGGTCATTGCCATGTATTTAATAACAGCAAAACAAAAACAGGAGGGGAAGAAATGTTTGTGGTTGTGATGAAATTGGGGACTATCTCAGTCATATGGGATCAATTTATATTCATGCTACAAAATAGTACAGAAACATAAGGGTAGGATCCTGGTTTGTTGAGGTTCTGGGTAATGATTTCTGCTGTCTTCACAGTGAGGTATTGGGTATGGTGTGGAAATACCAGCAAGTGTGTTGGAAGGTGTTTCGTTGGCAAGTGACGAAAGCTTAGGGCTTCTGCAGCCTAAAACGGAATGCCGACCTGGGCTTATTCACTGGCAAGTACGTTCTTAAGAGTTTGTGTGGAAAGATGGATGCACGTCTCTGACAGTGTTCAAGGCCAGGTTGGATGGGGCTTGGAGCAATCTAGTGGCAGGGGTTTGGAACTGGATGAGCTTTAAGGTCTCTTCCAACCCAAACCATCCTGTGATTCTATGATTCTGTGAAAGCAGTAGGTCCATTTTTATTGTGTGGGCATGAGGGAGGAATGGAGTTTGGATGCTTCTTATTCCTTGGATGCTTTCCCTTGGTATGTATTAAAATGCCACTGCACAAGTTAAAGTGCAAGGGAGGAGTTTGGATTTCTCTACAGGATTCCTCAGCAACCTCCTAGCAGAGCAGGGTCTCAAGCCCTGTACCTCTTTCCAAGGGGTGACGTGCAGCCCATCATGTCATGGTGCTTCTCTCAGTGCAGTCTGCAGAATGAAAAGGTCTGTTGGTGGATGGAGAAATCTATAAAGTTCAACCCAGTACAGTTTCATTCTACTTAATTTTTACTTTTTGCTTAGCAATGCTCTTTATTTCAGTGTTCCAAACTAACAATTTTATTGACATATGAGTACTTCCTTATGCTTTTGAAAGCTAAACCTCAAGAGCTGATGCTGGAGCGAATTGCTATTCTAATTTCTTATTTTCTGCTGATAAATGTTCTCTAAAGATGAAAACCTTTGTCCTCACAACATCAAGACTGGTCTAGTGAACAGGGGACAGCAGCTAAAAGGCATACGGTGCCTAGGCAACGCAGGGTGTTTTTTGAATGCATACTGCTCTTAAATCTCTTGAATTATTAAATTTGACTTCAGCCAAGTCTCTTTAAATAGCCTGCATTATGTGGTAGCTGCCTTCTGAATAGCCTAAAGAAAATCCTATTGGATGTCTCTCCTGAATTCAGGAAAATTGGCTTTGTTGGTCAGAGGAGACATCTGGCTTGGAAAGTGTTGGGAGGAGCAGCCAGGTAAGGGAACCGCAGGGGACAGCTTTGGCTTTGTTCTTACCAACCTATGCAAGCAACTTGAGGTGTCAGTGGAGTTTCTTCGCATTTTTAGTACAGTGTGTCTGCTTAAAATAAAAAGTTGACAAAAGGAAAGCTTTAGGGAATATATATAGATATATATTCCCCAAATATATACATATATATGTATTTTTCCCCAAGAGAAAAGCCAGGGTCAAGAGAGAGGATGATTTTGCAAGAGGTTTCTTGATATTTGCTAATGTTTCTTCGAGCCTCAGCCTCTAGGACATTGTGTGAGAATCTTTCCTTTGATTTCTTAACAAAAGAGCATTTCTTGTTGTGGTGTTTAAGAGTGAGGAGCTTATAAAAGCAAAGTGGAAATGTTCCAAAATAAACAGGAAAAAATAGGAAAAGCTCCCAAATACTAAGGAACGATATTGCCTTAGATATTTTTTTTTTCTTTTTTTTTTCAAATTGTGACTTAATTCTTAACTTGGGAGAGAAGTTATTTGGGAGTGGAGGGGGAAATGGGCATATTTCCTGATTATTATTGTTGGTTTTTAATGCAGGAAGGGAATGGCTTGGATGCATTGCAGTCTATTGCTGTTCATTTCTCATCTGGTCTCAGTATGCCCTATGGTACCAATATTCCCCACCAATGTTTCAATCCTGTAATTAGGCATTATGGAAAGAGCAAGAAAACACCAGTGCTCTTGGGCACTGTGTTCTGCTCCTGATTTACTTTGTGTTCTCATGGCTCATTTAATTATGGCATCTTATTATTTTCAGGAATTTAGGATAATAAGATATTGACTTCTTTTTTTTGGAGGGAAACATTAAGACTGATTGGCCTTTCTGATACGGTAAGTGGTTACCCCTGGGAGAAATGAATCTCTGGTCACCAAAGCAGCAGACCAATATATGGATTGTTCTGTATGGATTGCTGTGTCCTGAGGGTCTGCTTGTTGGCCTCTGGTGAAAGGAGAGCAAGGTAAATGTCTTTGACAGCCCTGAATGCTCAGTAGCTGCATCTTTGTTGTTATGCAAATGAAATAGTCAGAGCAAGTCTGTAATACCATCAGCCAGCCTGGGCCACAAGTCCAGTGTGTTATTTTATATGTTCACTGTTTTGACTGCCCAGATGTCCTACAGAGCCTTCATCGGAGGCAGAAAGCCTGCCAATGAAGCCCAGTATTTAATGTGCACATACCTTTTACAGTGTCAAATCTTCTCCCTGTGTGTACTGACTCATTTCTACTGCCTTTACAATCTAGCAACATCTAATTTCTGTCACTAGTTCTTGTTAGATTGTGGTGACCGTAGGAGGGAGCTTTGATTTTTATTTTCTTTTTAATTGTTATTTAATGAGTTCCCTCCCCCTCCTTTCCCAGCTGCCATCAGAACAGTGCTGAAGGAAGCAGCTCTGTGTGTGCCCACTTTTATTGGGCACAAATGTCCTGTTGCACGTCCTTTGAGTGAGCAAGATCTCATAAATGGGCTCCTCTCTTTAGGCAAGTGCAAGATGAGGCTTTTGCTCTGACAGGAACATCCTCCAGAACACTGTTGGCAAAGGAGTGGAAAGAAATCCACTCCTCAGCAGCAATGGAGAGAACACGGCTTGTAGAGTACCTGATTAAACAAATCAAGCAGTGATGTTTTAGGGCATGAAGAAACCTGTATGTAAGTGAGTGCTGTGTATATGCCCTGCTGTGCAGGCAGGCTGCTCCACTGTCTCGACTGCTAGTCCTGGGTTTCCTGCTGGCTCAGGTGCTGGTAAAAAAATCATACTGGTGTGACTTTGGCATTGAAGACAATGACTGTTTTACCTGTAGGGCTAGGGCTGACATACCTTGTGTAGGTGCAGCTGCATTTCTGTGGCCTCTAGCTCATTCTGCATTTTCAGCCAGATTGAGCGGTGGTGGTTTACGTGCTGGTGTCTTGCAATAGCAGTTTCCATGTTGTGGAGGAGGAGGATGTGCGGCATAGCTAATGTGATAAAACCTTCTGTAGTATAGACAAGTGCTCAAAGCTGCAGAATGAAGTTAACAGCCCATCTGATCAATGTGACAGCTGCTGTTCAGAGCCTTGGGAATAGTAGTAGAATTGTACAGCTTTCTTAACTTCTCATTGTTGCTGCTTAAATCAGGACATCTGAGCCGCTGGTGAAGAGGTTTATGTAGGATAATAAAACTAAAGAGGAGAGAGGAGTCAGCAGGAGGGGTACAAAGATGGAGGTTTCTTCATGGTCAGTTTTGCCTCAATTGCTGTCTTCCAGGGAGCTTTGTTCTTTCTCAGTAAGTGAGGTAGTAAAACCTCAAACCCAACAGCAGAGCTCACGAAGTGGGGGCCAAGATCTGCCTGTGGCACCACATCCTGTGCATTTGGTTTTCCTCTACTTGCAGGTGTTTTATCAAGAGTTTCCACCATCCCTGACTCGTTGGTGTTGAGCCTCTTTCATGGAGCTGAAAAACCCTATTCCCCTGCTAACCTACCTAGCAGGTGATTGCTTTCCCATTTTTCTATTGCTGAGATAGTGACTGGGAAGTTGTCCTGCACTAGGAATTCCAACAGCATAAGAGGACACACAAACCCTTGTGTTTGCAAACAACTGTTTAGCTTGTTTAGAAACTAGAGGGAGAGATATTGGCTGTTTCAGAGGTTTAGAAATAAAAGTTAACATAAAACCCTCTCAAACCCAATGGAGTTTATTGAGAATCTGTTTGTATTCAGGAAGGCCTACACAGATCATTTACATGATGCTGATCAAATGAGCAAAATGGGTTGTGTGCGACAAGTCTTTCCAATGTACTAATATGCAAGCTGTTGGGAGTTGTTTAAAGCTTCCTGGATGGAAAGAATCCTGCCACATCTGTGGAAATCTGCTTTTTTACTAAGGAGAAAGAACAGGTACAATCTACTTCGCATGAAAATGGGTTGCAGTGCAGGGTGCCTGATTGTAAAACACAATTCCAAGAGCTTGATGACCTAGGATGCTTGGTGGGAGTTACACCGAGTAAGATTGCCTTTTCCAGTTAAGGTTGTAAAATGTGATTTAGGTGTCACTTAAATGCTTTACATGCTGTAATTAACCAGCCTTGCAAAATTTTTCTCATCCATTTGTTGCAGGAGTTTAATTTAAGCTGTAAAATATCATTGGTTTTGATCACTTTTTGGCAAGGAGAATTTTGTTCCTGGGCTTATGAATCTCCTATTTGGTGGGGTTCTTTTTGGCAAGGCCAGACTAAGGAAGGGCTCAGAGGAAACTCCTTTCTGGCCCAGAGCATGGCGGTTGGTGCACAGGAAAGGATGGGAGCAGGGGGGTACTGGTTGGTGGACGGGGGTTTCTGGTCCGTGGTTACTTCCACTGCATTATTGTGCTGTGTCTGTTTCTGGAGGCAGGAGGGCAAATCTGCAGACTTGGAAACTGGTGTGTGGTAGGACAGCTTCTGTGCTGGCCACATTGTACCCTGCTCACGTTCTGCCTCCCTCAGACAACAGTATTGGACCTCATCAAGGCTGGCTGAGGAAATGTCTTGAAAGAGCTGATCCCTGGCAGTGTTCAAGGCCAGGCTGGACAGCGCTTGGAGCAACCTGCTCTAGTGGAAGGTGTCCCTGCCCATGGCAGGAGGTTGGAACTGGATGAGCTTTAAGGCCCCTCAGTTTTGGGTCTAGGAAATTTCTGTAGTTGCAGCTTAGTTTCCACCTTTGATATGGATGTTTTTTCCAGTGC
>JANHGB010044330.1:11330-50042 GCA_026283785.1 Coracopsis vasa
ACAAATTTCTTTAGTATGAGGGACAGCATTGTGAGCACTGTGTCTAGGAAACATTAAATAAACACCATCAGTACACTTTCTTGGATCAGTTCAGTGTTGTTGAGGCAACTGTGCTACTGAAATAGGGTTGGAGACCAAAATCATAACAGGTAAATAATAATGAAGAAGACATCTATCATAGGAGATGGCTTCTTTATGTATTCCAGACAGAGAAAAAAATGTTACCCACACTTCCTGCCTAGTAGGTGAGTATTGGGAGATAATACAAAAAAGAAAGAACAAATCTTGCACAAGTGGAGTACATTCCAAATGCAGTTATTTAAAGCAGTCTGAAAGCATAGTACTTAATTACCATTGGGTGATATGCCATTACCCTAAAGCAGTCTGCAAATGGACTGCAAGCTGAGAACAATAGCTTCCTGAACATTTATAGCAGCAGAAAAGGGCTCTTAAGTGTCATTGACAAAGCATATCCCTTCTAGCTTGCTGTATCAAAGATATAAAATTTATCTTCATCTTAATTATATTGTCTTTTCAGGAAGTGCAAGTGATGGAGAACCATCTGCAGAAAACAGCCCTAGTGAAGCTCCCAGTGAAGGACTTACCTCCCCAGAGAGCCAGCCACTGGGAGACGAAGTGGCCAGCAGATAGATAGAAAATCACAGTGGGTTTGTCACACAATTGTATACCCATGTAACTGTGTCACACCAGATGAACAAGTTGCTTCCTTTAGTTGACTTTCTGAATAACTGAAGTAGACCTTTCAAAAAATTAGTTTTCCAAGAAAATTGTTGAATATGTCACAAAATAAGCCCTACAGCTATTATTTTAGGTCAAAAGAAATGGTAATTTAAGTAATGAATTATCAATAAAACCTGTAAAAACAAAACAAATGTACTTGGACTTTATTTCTTGCAACTACCCAAATGTCAACACACTGTAGTACCACCAGCCAGAAAGGATGTACACTGAAACTCTGAGAAGTCCCTCAGCTGATGAGGCTCAACTTTCCTAGATGTCATATCTGACTTGTTCTTTTTTATTAGTCATCCTATCACAAGCTGCTGATAGGAGTGGGAGCCTGGTTTGGTATTCTGGAGAAAATTAAAAAGCTTCAAAAAGGGAAGGGGCTGGAACAAGGAAGAACAACGTAAGAAGGGAATCAAGAGTATGCATTGTGTGTGTTCATGTGAAGTCAGGCACATGAACATGCTATATTCAACTCATGATCAGCTGTGAAAATATATATAAGACCATTTTGGTAAAGCACAACACACAAGAGAGATAATATGAAGCATATGTGAATTAAAGTTTAGAATATGTTGTCTTTGGAACATTTCTCTTTTATAAGGTGAGGTACAGAGTATTTTTGGAAGTGTATGGAAAAGCGCATTGTAGGGTACCTCTAATGGCTCTAAAGGTAGTTTGGGTTAGGTTGTTAATACATTGCTAGGTTCATTTGGCATCACATAATCCTCAATTGACAGTTTATCACACACATGTCCATGATACTTGGGAACTACGAGTGAAATCAAGGTTGCTCTGAAACTAACAGCAAAGTTTCCATTGATTTCAGTAGGACCCAAATTTCTTGTGCAGTGTTGAAATGATTAAATAAAACAAGCCATAAGGTTTTGTTCGCTGCTTGGGACCTCTGCCAGTGCATGAGCAGTTCCTGCTGTCTGCCATGTATCCAGGTTTCCAAAGATTTTACCTAGCTAGAAGAAAAACTAACATTCATAGTTCTTACACTTATATCCTGTTCAATAAGCAATCGAAAGAACAGAAGAATCAAGAAGCTTGTTAATTGAGGAAATATAAAAAAGTGAAATGGAGAAATCAAAGTGTGTTTTCCATCATTATCTTTACCTTTCGGAGGTAACTGGTAATGGAAAATAAATTTAAGGACTTTTTAAGAAGCCCAGATCTTAGTGGTATAGCTCAACAGAGGATGCTTTCTTTGCACTACCTATAGATGCAGCAGTTGTCATTCCTTGGCCAAGTCTGGGTTTAATTTTTCCTGAGACTGCTCCTGGAAATCGATGTCAGATTGATTCTATTTAAAACTTAAAGCACTCTCCCAAAACTTCTTGTTTTAATAACAGGTATGATTTTATGTGTGTCCACATATGCAGTAAAACTGAGCTACAGTATATATACAGTATATATCATATTCATATATGCAATATATATCATATTAATTTAACAGTGAGTTTGGTTTTGAAATGTGGGTTTCTCTAGTTCTGTCACCCAGTTTCCACAATGACAGCATCCTGGTCCTCCTTAGCTTGATCTTAATAGTCCTGTGAATCTTTCTTATGATATATATATAGTGTACATATGTATGTATATATATATAATTTTTCAGCAAATGTGAAAAGTTCATCCATTAAATGGATTATAACTCATCTAAAAGTTTTTTAGGTCACTTTACTCCACACTGGTCCTCCTATATTTCAATCCCAACACAGACGCATCTTCTCCCAGGAAATGTTCTTTGTTCCGTTGTTCTCTTCTAAAAAATGAAATACTCCAGAACTTCAGCCAAGTCCCTGTGAAATACTGATGTTAAATGGGCTATTGTTTGTGAAGAATGGCCTTGGTATAGCCATATGACAGGCTGTTACACTGATGGACTGTGAGACTTAGTGGTTTTGAAGAATCAACCCAATATCCCATAGCTTCTGTTAAAGGGACTGTAAAAAGCTATTGTACATTGAGTGCTAAATATAATACCTAAATCATTTAAATCCTATAAACAAGAAAACATATGATTTTAATTATATTTTATATAAATGAGTATTTACAAATAAAAGTGCAGATGAATAATATTTTTCCCTCCTGTGTATACTAACTTTGGTAGTGCCATTCCAAACAGGCCAGCTTCCCAAGAAGGAATTAATCTAGATTGGCTTCTAAACCATCAAATTCTAAGGAAAAACCCAAACATCTCCAATAAATTCAGTAACTCTAACAGAAAATGCTCAGCTCAACAGGGTTCCTTTCATAATATTGTGAATTACCGTCTTCTGTATTACAGTATCATAAAGCATAAAATAGAATGTACAAAAGTAAATATCTTTGAGAACTAATTATTGTACACAGCAACCCCAGTATTAATCTGTTGGCCATGGAGCTGGTAAATAGGAGACAGATTTAAAAGGCTTTAAAAGTATTGACTCATGTTAGTGAAAGCCAAATACATAATTTTTGCCCACTCACTATTCAGCTACACTTTGAGCCTAGATATGCCTCTGCAATTTGAGAAAAGGTTTTAATTTTGACCTAGGAACTCATCAGCTTAGCCTTGTAGTATCTTTATTACAATGATGGTCATTGGGTAGGCTTGGTAGGTAAGCTAGGAATGACCAGGCTTTTAGGTCACCCCTCCTGAGGTATTCAGCTCAACTGTCAGTTTGGTAAAAGAGCCTTTCTAAGTATGGAATTTTATATGTTTATTTCATTACAGGCTGACTAATGACAAACTCACCCTGTTGCACTGGATCCAGTTCTTTAGACTGTTCTGTCTCTCTCTAGGTTTCCTAGAAGCTCTCACACTCTTTTTGATAGCCCACTATTTGTTTCCTCCTTTAAAAAGCAATACTCTTTCCCAGTTCCCTTATGCTAGCCCTCTTCCTTCCCCATACCTCTTTTAACTCACTTCTGCCAACGGGCATTTTAACACAGACAAATGCAGTTTCAATATCCCATGTGTTCATCTAATCCTATATTTCACCCATCTTTCATCCTGGGTCCTTCAGCTCAAATACCTTGGAAATCTGAAGTGACTTTTGCAGCAAGAGAAGTGATCCAGTCTTCCTTATGGGGAACCGCACTGCTAGAAATAGCCCAGCCAAATCCAATAAGGAGATTTAATTAGAAAAGCCTATGTGTGGGCTGACTGACAGAGAGGTCAGGAGACTTTAGCTTTAGTGTTATCAAGAGGCCAAGTCTGCTCCCACATACAATTTTTAGTAAGAAAAATACATTCTCAGACTATTTAGGTCATTGTGCTTTAAGCTGAAATACCAACGACTTCAGTGATCTGGTAGTGAAACAATGCACAGGTCTGGTAGTGAAACAATCCTACTGGAAATAGCTGTCATTTATTAAAAGTGAGGCATCATTTCCTTATGAACACACACACAAAGAAATCAAGTTAATTCTAATGAAGTTATTTAATCTGAACTTTTGAAAGACAAGCCATCAGAACCTCCTTGTATATGGAGATGAGTTACGTCGTGTTTTAAGGCTTGAATATCTAACCTACAGCATTTTGTGTGATTCATTTGCACAGGAGATATTAGACAACAGGAAAAATAAATGTAGAGTATTAGAAAGATTTTACCATGTAGAGCTGGAAAGAATGGAAATGCTGGAACATTAATTGTTTTCATAAGTACTTGACACATACAGCTGAACATCATGGTTGTCTTCCTCCTATTGCAGGGACCCACATCATACAATTCTCTTGGCTAAATTTAGTGACTCAGGCTTTCACTGTAGCAGCATCACAGCCAATGCTGTCTATTATATGAAAGGCTCATATTGTCTCTAGCTTGTTCCAGCTACAGTATATAGCAGTGGCTTATACAGTAGTAATTACAGATTTATGGACCATTGCTCCTCCCTAGATGAAGCTAAAAAAATAAGCATGATCACAAAGCCAAAGATCCTCCACATGGTTCTCATTTGGTCTTTGAAACATAGACACTCTCCTAGCAGGGATTTTATATAAGTTTCAGGTGGTGAGAGAATTCGGTTAATAGGAAGTGTTATAATCACTGCTTTCAACTTCTTCTATCTCCATGACGTTGATCTGGCCCAAAGCTGAGCGGTCACTAGTTCCTGCCCCCGCAGATGTGAATCCTCTAGCATGGCCTTTGCTCATGACAATGTTAGCTCCCTCTCCTAGTTTTCCAGCTGCCCAAGAAAGACCCTTTGATTCCAGGAGTGTCTAAAACTAAGTGAACTTCAGCTGAGAGCTGATGTGCTGTCAGGGAGAATTAAGACAGCTCTGTATCAGGATTCCTGCTAAGTTCACTTACTCTTTAGGAGGCTGGCTGTATGACTGGGTGTGGAAAATGCCATGTTTCACAGCACAGGTTTTAAGTCATTACAAAAGCTGTTATTTTATCGTTTTAAGGAGACTTCCTTTCATAGAATCACAGAATGGTTTGGGTTGGAAAGGACCTTAAAATCATCCAGTTCCAACCCCCTGCCATGGGCAGGGACACCTCATATTAGACCATGTTGCCCAAAGCTCTGTCCAACCTGGCCTTGGACACTGCCAGGGATGGAGCATTCACCACTTCTTTGGGCAGCCTGTTCCTCACCACCCTCACAGTAAAGAACTTCTTCCTTAAATCTAACCTGAACTTCCCCTGTTTTAGTTTAAACCCATTACCCCTGGAACGTTACTGTTGTTATTTCTCATGTATTCTATTATCATGATATGAGACTCAATATCTCAGTAGTTTATCTTATCTGCTTCCTACACAATTACTCTGTAGAGAGGCTAGAGAGCAAAAGTCAATGAAACTGATAGTATCTTACAGGCCACTGTACCAAAGTCAGAAGGGACGGGACTTTTAAAACATTACAGCTGCTTTTTAAAGCTGACTAAGGAATTCTGTAAGTCAAATACCACTAACCTGTAGGGAATTCGGATGCTCGGTTCCCATTGTGGCTTTGGAAACCCCACCCAACATCTGTGCAATGGTCAGGGCTCATTTAGGAGCCTCGGCCCTTTCATAATGAGTGGATGTCCATGCTGAAAAGCACCATCACAACTGGCAGCACTTCACTGACTTGTGAAGGGATATTTCAGCTTTTTGCTTAGCTTCCCTATTGAAGATTGAGTTTTTTAGCAAGATGGACCAAAACTGCAAAAAACCCTCAAATGGGTGTTTATAATTCAAAATACTGACTGTAGAAGAAGTAAGGTGTATGGCAGTTACACAAGACGGGTAGATACTGCCACATGGGGTGTAGATCAGCCTGGGGTGGTGACCACCAGCACTTTATTTAGTGGCAGTAGAAGTCTTTCCAGAAATGCTTACAGCAGGCGAATGATGGACCTCACTCTGTCTCTTTCTTGCCAGGGAGGGACCGTCGGGGAGTACAGCATCAGAAAGGAGGCAGTCACTTCCCAAAATGCGCTGAAAAGATCCCTGTGCCATCTCCCCATTTGATCCACATTGACTGTTATTTAGGCATCTAACTCAGCACTTAAGGAGCTAAGCATATTCTACACACATTGTTCTACCCTTAGGTCTTGTAGGTAAATACTATATGTAATGTGAGCATGAAATAAAACTTTCAAGACTGGCTGGAGTTGAGTGATGGCCTGGTTCCTCTGACTCTAATACTCTGCTTATCCACAGTGTTTGTTACAGCCTCCTGGTCTGCCAGGACTTGTGCTGAGAGATGAAAGCTGAACCCGTTGGACATCACAACGCAAGGGGTGCATGCTCACCTGTGAGAATCCTTGGGGACAACCAGCCTCAGGAGACAAGATCCCATGAGGCCAGTTAAAGGATCAGCCTGACAGCTTGCTTCTGACCCAGCCAACACAGTCAAACATACAATCACAAGCCTGCCTGCTTTCACAGCAGTTTGAACTCCTTTCATGCCTGGTAATAAGTGCCCGAACAAGGGCTGAAGCTCTCAAATTTGGCAGTGATCTTTCTATCAAAAGCAGTGGGCCTGCCTTTCAGCTGAAGTCAGAAGTGCCAGCAGAGCCAGAAGCTGCAAGCTGCACTGATTTACACCTGTTGAGCTCAGAGTGGTGACCGTGTTTATGAGGGATCAAGTTATTCCTTTGCCAAGATGCCACAAATGCTCAACCTCCTTCTCCCCCACTACAAACAACAACAAAACCAACAACCCCCCCAAACAACAAACCCCACAGTCCTGCACCATGGAAACTAGTTCCAGATTTGCACCTTTTTTTCACCTTTTTGGAATCTTTCAGCATGCTAAAAATAGACCTCTTGGCCTATGCTTACCTCTCAGTAAGAGCATCGTGTCACAGACTGGAACTCAACTAAGCCTCGTGGAAGATTAGAAAGCTAAACTTTGAGGGTGATTCCCAGGAATCAGGTGCTTGGGATCTGCCCAGACAAATCCAACCTTCTGCTTTAATCCACTGCCTTCTCTTTTGGTTGAAATTTTCCTTCCCACTTACTGTTTTCATTGCAGTCCTGTGCATGCAGTTCCCCATGGCTGGCCAGGCTGGATCTGGTGGAAGATCCCATGTTCCAAGTGATCCAAGGCTGGTGTCAGTGGTTCACCTCCTTTGGTTAACCCTTCTCTCCTGTCACCCTCATTGCATGCTAGTTTTCACAGTCCCCCTTGGCTGAGGATCATCACTCCAAATTCAGTTAACATGGCGCTTACAGACCACGACATCCTGTGGAAGAATGGCATACATGGTGTGTCCCACCAGAGGTTGTGCAATGTGATGCTCAAGAGCAGCTACTACTTTTAATGCCCAACAGCAGGCCTTGACTTGGGAAGGTGGGTGCTCTCTACCTCCAGAACTTATGTTTCTAAAGGATGTTTCTCTACTTTTCACATCAATCAAGTCAATCATCTTTTTTATTATAGCTTTCAATATGAGGCATTTACTTCTATTCCTGTCAGCAGAGGGAAGTTTTTATTATTCCCATTCTACAGAAGCACTCCTATTGCTCATGAGACTCCAAAAAAAGGCCCTTTTCATCTGTAACAGTGGTGCTTTTGCCAGTACAGAAGTGTTTCAAGAAATCCACATTCCCCAACCGATATTGGTTTCATCACAGGCCTTGAGTCAACAGGAAATGCTGTCCTAGAAGAGTCCTGCTCTATATACGCAGCCCTTCCTTGGCCTGCTGAGGCTTAGCTTTCCAGCACACAGTCTCTTTCCTGCCCCCATGTCCTGCTCCCCTCTGCAGCTGCTTTTTCTCTTCTCTTTAACCCCTAAAGATTTATCTCCACTTTATCACATTTCTTCACGCTATCATATTCATTTCACACATCTTCAAGCTGTGCCTCTGATGCAAAGCCAGCAGCTGGAGTGCACTGCAAGATCCCCTTCTTCTCTCTAGGTCACTGGCATTCAGCAAGGAATCTAGTCCCTGCTCCTTTTGGCTTCTGTGCTGTGATGCTGTCCTTAACTGCAGCAAACCCTAACAGAATGCTCTACCTGCTGTGCTTTGCAGTTGCACTACTGCTTGTCATTGTGCTGCTTCTGTGGGGAACTTGGAGCGATTAAATTTACTTCACAGTTTATGATGACTTTGAATAGGAAAATAAAATAGGGAGAGGAAAAAACACAATATAGTATTTTTATTGTTAAAAGGTGCCTGGGGAGCCAGTTTAGTGCTAATTAAAAGAATGGAGCTTTGCAGAAAGCCCCATTCACAGCCCCAGAGAGCAACATTTAAGGGCAGTAGATGCAATTGAATGGTAATAGTACAGGTGAAAAATGAAACAAGTTAAAACTGTGCTCCAGTGCTGCCTGAGACACAACAGGATTAATTTCCACTCAGCATTTTCACTCATCCACCGCAGTAAATAGGTCTGCGAACTAAAGTCTGCTGAGATAAAAGAAACCTGCATCACAGCTGACATCAAAAGAAAAGCCTTTTTTTTTGCCTAATACATTGGAGACATTGTTTGAGAACAATTCATCCAAGTGAAATTCTGACCACTTGTACCGCAGCCAGATCAGGAAGGCTTCTTACAACTGGCCAAGAAAGTGTCTGGCCCTGGAAGCGGCCTGAAGTTCTGTTTTGAGTGCTTTGAAAGAAAACAGAGGGTCAAACAGAGCTGAGGGCTCTTCCCACTGAAACCTGCAGCAAAGATCTCTCTAACTGCAAGTCAAAGTCATCCCTGATGAGAGGAGCGGACAGGGAAAGGCAGAACAAACGTGCTGACACTGCAAGGCCACCAGCCTTACAAAAGGGGAGATGATGCAGGGCTGAGCCTGGCCCGGGGCTAGCTTAGAAATAACTGGGGCATAACTCCAATCCCCCCTCACTCTATGGCTGCAGTGCAGAGAGAACCAGGGCAAGAGGCAAAGGCATCTTCCCTGTGAGGGTGGTGAGACACTGGCACAGGGTGCCCAGAGAAGCTGTGATTGCCCCATCCCTGGCAGTGTTCAAGTCGAGGTTGGACACATGGGCTTGGAGCAATCTGCTCTAGTGGAAGGTGTTGCTGCCCATGGCAGGAGGTTGGAACTGGATGAGCTTTAAGGTCCCTTCCAACACAAAGCATTCTATGGTTCTATGAACTAACTTGACTGCTCAGTTCTTGCAAGAAGGAGGACCAGAGTTCTTCAGGGGCAATGCCAGGGGGACAGATATCCATGTGCAGAGTACAAGTGGGTTACTGATCCACAACACAACCCCAGTGAAAGACCTGGGAGGCTCTGCATCAGCACTGGGATGAGCTGATAAGCGCTGTGGAGCCAGGTATCCCTCCACAGACACCCAGTTTTCCGCACCACTTTCTAGGATCTTCCTGTGAAGAACTTTATTAACTGAAACATCCTCTGCAGAAGCAGCATTAAGTGACACACAACTAATCTGGAGTCCTGACTAAAGCCTGTGATAGATGAGGTTGTTAGCAGCCTCAGAAAAGCATGCATCATCTCAGTCATTAGTGGCCAAAACTTTCAGGGGAGTTTAAAACTTTCCAGACTGTCATCCAGTAGCTGGTGAGTCAGAGAGAGCCTTCGGATGAAGAGATGAAGTTTTCTTTCATATTTCTCTGCTGAAGGAATCCAGACATTCAAAACTCTGCAAAGTCTCAAGCTACCATTCAGGGATCCTTTGGGACTAAAGGTTGTTACTCAATGAAGAAAAGTAAACAGCTGCTAGAACCAACTGCTGCATAAAAGGCATAAAAGAGAAAAAATAAGAGGAAGGATATGTCAGTGTATTCCTTTTTGCATAAACCCTTGGCTCTTTGAGGAGATTTTGTTGTGGAGGCTCCAATCGCACTTGTACCATGAAGGCCAAGGCAGAAATGTTCAGTCTTCAGACTGTTAATTTGAAATAGAAGAATATTTCCTCTATTCAGTTCCAAAGCAGACACAATAGAGCACAATGCAAGTTTTTTGTTTTCCTTAAGTGACAGAAAACCCCCAAAACCAACCCTGTGCAGTAAACAGGAGTCTCTGTTTTGCAAGCTTATTTTTGTCATCCTGCAAGAAGAAATCACAGAGGATCTGGGGCCAGGTGTTTCACCACTACTACAAATGTCTGGATGACTTCAATCCTTTCTTATCTTCACCTACAGAGTGTTTTGAAACATTTTATCCTGACAAAAACATTTCTATTGCCTCTTCCTGCGTTTCCTGATATTTTTTATCCTCCCTTAGAACTAATCATTCTGAAAGGGGGGATGATGTGAAGTCATGGCAACAATCCAGGGTCAGGAAACACAGGAGCAATTGCCTGTCTTGCACAGATGACACATCAGAGTAGGTAGTTACAGACTGCTGCAGAGTGAGGTGGGATAAAGGGAGATCCAGCACCCTCAGCCCACTTTGTGCTATCGCAGATAAAGGACCAGCATGATCCAGTCCCAGTCCCCTAAGAAACACGCAGGAGAAAAGGATGTGTGGGAAGAGGAGAGAAGATCCTTTCCTCCACTTGCAGCTCCTGAAGCCTACAAAGTGTAGCAGTTGTGTGACATTTAGAAACTCAACACTTCAATCAATGGTGTGAGAATTGGAAAATGGCCACCTACTGCTGTCAGCAGAGGATGTGCCTCCAGCTGTAGATGTTCCTCTTCTGAAGGGGTAGAGTAGAGGCGTGTAGTAGAGGTAGTAGTAGTAGGCATGGCCTAAGGGCTTCTCCAAGGGCTGATGCACCTCATGAATCAGATATTTCATGGCCTGAAAGGCTGACCATCATCTACTAAGGGATGCTTGTGAGACACTTCAGTGTAGCCAGAGGAATCTCACACTGAGATCCTAAAATGCTGGTGTGAGCAGGGGACTTCCCACTTCAGATTGGCTCTCTGCCGGGGTGACCCATCAAAATGAAATCCCAACAGTCCCATTTTTCATACGAAGAGTTATTTTTCCTTTGTTCCCAGCTGTGTCTGAGTGTCTGTGTCTGAGGCAGAAAAGGAGCTACATAAGGGACAAGGGGTCAAATTAAAACACGCCTTGAAGATGCATTTCCAACCCAGGCTTTCTCTTGAAGATAAGTTTCAATTTCACAACAATCTTTCAGTTTTGGGACCTTTTCTTCAGAATGCTCTGTCTTAGGGGTCCCAATTGCCTGATTCATCAACATCACTCAGTTTTGCATGAAATGCCAAGGAGGTCTTGTTTTGTTTAGGGAAATGTTCAACTTTGACTGTTTTTTGCTGTAGTCCCTTTGGCAGGAGATCTGGTTCCACACTGCTTTCACCAGCACAGTAGCCTGTCCCACTCTCTGAGCAGCCCCTCTGACCTCTCTGAGCCTGAAGACATTCCTTTCCACAAGCATCCTTAACACTCTCTCCTCCTCTAATATGCACGCACCAGGATTCCTGGCTTGAGGCTTTTGGCTCAATCATAGCTGCTAAGCCTTCTTGGAAATTCAACCACAGTTTTGTAATTCCAAGGCATGTGTTCACTTTATTTTTTTGTGTTGAGATGAGAAAACATGGGTTTCTGGTCTGCTGTGATGGAAATTCCACTGTGCCTATGGCTGTATGATGCTTTTGTTCCCTAACCCAGAAAAAGCAGGTACTGGGGACTTTGTGGGCTTCTCATGTGATAAACACGGATTTATTCTTGATGTTCAATGCCTGCATCAATGAAAATGTATCACTTTTACCAAAATCTGTATTTCTGAAAGAGGGTGTTTTGTTTCTAAGTGCTATTAATTCCAGTGTGACTAAAACACAACCTGGAAACCTGAAGCTGAACATTCCCTTTACTCCAATTTTTCACACAGCCAAAATTCAGAGAACCTTTTACTAAACAGGAATCCACTTCTGGACATTTCTCCTTGTCATCACATGACTGGTGTTGATTACTTTATCCAGTTACCTGTAGTAACAGACGAGACATCAGTAATCCTGCTCTGGCTGCAATATTTGCCATAATCTTGTGCCACTGACAGATGTATTTAATACAATGCATTGATAAATAGTACTCAGATGTTGTTGGTGCTTAGAGTTTTGGAACTGAGTAACAATGACCCTTTTGAGGCTGACAAAATGATCAGACTCACTCCACTAAAGGCTGAAGACTTTTAGGGCAGACTCTTATTTAATCTAGCACATTCCTTTCATTACTTCTGTCTGGAATCGAATAATCAATAATAAACGATCCTACACAGACTGTAGGCTTTTTAGACGTACCTAGGAGGCTCAGCAATGTTTGAAATTGGATGCTTTTGAAAACCCTCCTTAATGAAAAGCCTGCTGACCTTAACACTCAATGTCTAATCATTGGCTACAGTGCCTGCTGCCAGGCTTAGAAGGGAAACTAAATGGGATTTGTGAGTGTCTGCAGTAGATAACTGACCTGTTTAAATATGGTTTATAAAAGTCCTTCCATTCCCCAAGAACTTTGTGAACAATTCCAGTGATGATTTCCCTGCTGCAATGATTTACGTTGTTTTTTTTCCTGTGGGAACTTCTTGAGGATAGTTTTCCTTATTTTCCCCATTTTCTTGGTTTACATGTCTTGCCTCCTTACAGTACCATTGATTTCTGACAGGGTTGTCTGTGTTTCAGGCACACAGAGAAATCACTCTGAGAGACAACACCAATGGAGGAATTTATCTTACTAAACTCAGCCATGAATGACATAGGTCAGCCTTAGCTCCTGGAATTTTAGGCCAAAGCAAAGGAGACATTTCAACTGAGTGTCTTGAGTTTACCTCATCCCCTAGCCTTGTCTCATTTCAGCCAAAGGTCCATGAAATATAAATTATCTGGAATAACCTTGTAAGCAGGGAGGGATGTGGAATATTTTATATTACCAGATTTTAGAAGAAAAAGTATGAAAGAAATCATCCTAGGGCAGCACGGAACATAGTCCCAAGGACACAGTTCCTCTCAGAGATATTGTCCAATGGAAAAGCAAAGAATACTGGTGATTGTCAGCCCTTTAGAACTTATCACATTAAGAAGTTGGTAAACCAAATAAAAAAATAACTGTCTATAGGAGAACAGGTAAACTTAAAATGAAAATATAACTCTAATAGGAAAATTAAGTCAAAAGAAGAAATTAACACAGTAAATTTTAAAGGGTAAAGTATATTGTCACAGGCCAAAAATAAACTCAGATGTTCGCTACTAGTTTGAGGTGGTAAGGTTTCTGTGACTCTGTTTCAGTACACTATTGTAGTGTATTCGTGCTGAGCTGCATGTCCAAGTATTTAACTAAGCATAGGAGTGCATCAGCAGACTAGCTGCCGTTATTACTATAGCAATACAGTGTCGTTACAAATCTCATCAACACATTTCATCCCAGAAGCAGGGCTGACATGGCAGGAGGTGATGTAAGCTAAGAGTGTATTAGAGGATCAGAAGATAAGTTAACCCCCATTATGCATTTTTCACATTTTCAGCCTATCTGACTGCTCATTTATGGATAACTTCCAGTTAATTTACATGTCACTGCTAACCTAAATGACAGTCATGTTTCTTATGGATTGATAGACACCAAATGTACACTCTCTTCATTCATTCATGCTCTCTAGAATATTATTTTTATGTTCAAAATGTTTAAACAACTAATTCCCATTTATATTTCAAATACAGAATCTCAGTTATAGGATCCAAAACATCAACTAAACTAGTGTTTCAGGATGCCTGTCAATTACCAAGGATCCAAGAAGGTTCAGCTCACTTTGTTCCTGTCAAAATATCCCTGAAAGCTCAAACTTTTGACACACTTAAATGATTTCTCTAAATTATTGTTAATACTTTTTCTTTATTTCAGAGTCTAGAGTTCAAGGCCAGTTTGGACAGAGCCTTGGGTGACATGGTCTAGAGTGAGGTGCCCCTGCCCATGTCAGGGGGGTTGGAACTGGATGATCTTAAGGTCCTTTCCATCCCAAACCATTCTATGATTCTATGAATCTGTTTGCAAGTTATGAATGCGAAGTGTATGGCTATGTTTACATACTTTAACTATCTTTCATATGGTTACAAGACTGCTGGAGGAGGGGCTCCTGCAAAAACCAAGATTCTCCATCTGCTGAGAGAAAGGGACGTGGGACCCAGCTCTTCAAAGACCTTTATTAGCTCTGAAGGATCGAATCAATGACTTGATGAAAAATATGAAGCAAATGTCTACAAGAGCCAGAGTTTGAACTTGGATTCCCTTTAATTTTGTTATCTTAATTACAAAATAGTCCTTACGTTCCAGGCTGCACTAACAGACTAACTTTCACAAGGTCCATCTGCATCTTTACTCTTTGACCATTTCCACCCACCCTGTTTGCGTTGGAGATCTCATTTATAACCTCTTTGTTCACCCAGCATGTTTTTCACCTCTGTCAATGCAAGCATGCAGGATCTGCCGTTGCAGTGATTCCTGAGTGCCAGGACCCACCCGCGTGGAGACTGTTACTGGATGCAGGCCAAGGGCTCTTTTCAGGCTATGTCTGCAAGCACGGGTCAGAGTTCATGCACATTTGCAGGGCTATAATTAGCACAGCAGATTTAGATAGGAAACTGCTCCCTCTAGACCCAATTTCAAGGCAATTAGGGTTGCACTCTTTCACCATGGTGCTCCTAAGCTAGACCCTGTCTGTCCCACAGCAATAATAACAACGGAAGTACCCATTACTGCACATTGTTGCGGCTTGGCTTTGTGTGACGAAAGAAACCATATGTTCTATTTATACCCCAGGATCAGATCAGGGAGAGCTTTTGGTGAGGATGAAGATGAAGATGTCTGCAGATTTTCAGTGTATTTCTATTTTCCAAAGATGTTGGCATGCGTATGTACTGCAGGTGGGAATTACTTGCACAGAGTAGAAAATCAATACACAATCTTAGAGGTGTGTCCACCTTGGGCATACTTCTAGGCCCTTCTAGTAAAGTTCCATAGGATTCTGGCTTTTTAAATATGACCATGTGTGTTACAAGAACTAATTTCATGAATGAAATATTTTAGGTCCATTATCAAATCTTAGAGGGCTGCAGCATCCAAAGTTCAAGAGCAGGACAGCAACAGGACAGCAGAATTGGTCCTTTTACAGAGGACACACGTTGTTTATTGTGTATGACCCGCTTCAATGCTATTTTGAAGCACTCTTTCATGTATGATTTCTGCTCTGGTCTTTTGCAAAGGCTGTTATTTTCCCAGAGCGCTTTTATATCGCAAGGCTTGCCGTGACTTCCAGAGTCTCTGTTCAAGGCATATAGGGTAGATTTAAGCATCTAAAATAATTAGATTATGCATCTGTTATGTGTGTATTCCAAATAGTGAACTAGGCTCCTTCTCTGGTCAATCCCAGAGGGAAATCGTTCTCATACTAGAGATAGGTGTTTAAAGTAAATTGGCTCTATCCCCCATTCCTGTGGTCTTCCATCAACTCTGGAATGTGCTTACGACTTGTTTATCATAGCCTGGACATCATAATATTTTTGTGGTCAAACCAATGAACTCTGCTTCTCTTGCTCTACATCTTGTCTTTGGTATTTAGAAAGAGATGTAGGATTAGGATAACTAGCATTGGCAAGAATAAAACTGGAAGGAGAATGACGTCATTAAGAGACCCATGATTTTAGTTTTTCTTCAAAAGCCAGTTTTTGGGGTTATGTGATTTGTGAGGATTTGCCTGTTCTTTTAAATAAAATGTATTTCTAACCCTCATGATTTGCTTGAAAAGGCAAATCTGTATGTGTAAAAATGTAGCAGGCAAATGAAAACAGCTCCACATTCTGAGAGCAGGGCAGTATTAACATTGGCCTTGTTCTTTGTGTTTTGTGTCTGGTGGAAGTGAGATTACTGATGAAGAACTTCCAGCAATAAATCTGTTTATTGTAACACGCTCATTCTCCATGCTGTGCCTGAGATCTTGTGTTATTAAAGAGCAGCACTTGGAGCATGGGCAGCAATGTAGATTGGAGCTGTGTCTTTTTTATGTTCTCGGTATATGTGATGTACAGCTGAGAGTAATTTTGTTCCTTGTTCCTCAGCAAATTATTGTGATTAATACTCAGAAAAAAAGAGTTGTGAGATCCTAGCTAGGATTTCATCTTCAGCACACAGTAAAGAAGCAAACAAAACCACAGAAAAGCTCTTCTAGAACAGCATGTCCATGGTATTACAACAAATATAGTTAGTCACAGATGAGTGACTTGCCCAAATAAATTCAAACCCAAGAATAATAAAATTATTGTAGAACCATATATAAAACCTCTCCATCCTACTACCCTTAAACAATGACAAGGAACCAAAAATAAAAAGAGGAAATGAAAGGTTTGCCTTTAATTGGTCTCATAATGAGAAAAAATGTTAAAATACAGGCTGATTTGATCCTTTCGTGGTTTCAGTCTATGATGGGCTTCTCATCCCATGGCTGGGCTTGTATTTCTGCTATATTTCAGTGTTCTTTATTTTGGAAGACATCAGCTGCTTTAGTCCCAGTAAAGCCCCATACTTTTGTCTCAGAAACACACTCTGGCAACACAGGTTCTCCTTTTGAACCTCAAGTCTGCATTTCATCTCAGGATGAAGGCATCTGTTAGACACCATGTAACAGGGGCTCAGTTGAGTACCAAAACACTGCCTTCCTTCCCACTCTCTCTAAACACTTCCTGATTATCCATGGGTTAATTTTGTATACTATGCTGCCCTAAGAAAAGGGATGTTCTAAATCCCAGAACACTAAATGTTTCAGTACAACAGACTTTGTTGTGTGCTCACTCTGCAGGCAAAAGGGGCATCCTGTGCCAGGAGTAGCTGTGAAGTGTTTAAAGATGACAACTTACATAAAAGTTACACTCCACACATCAATGTTTAGCCAACACAGCCCCCTACTTCAGCGTAACAAACATTCCATCATCCCACCAAGCATCCCAACCAATGTTTTTTGTTTGGTTTTCCTTAAGGATGAAAATGAAGGAGACGTTTTGTAATCGTGGAAGGACTGTTAGCTGTGGAAGAGGAACATAAATTATCTTCGTTGCTGCAGAACAGTCTTAGCTTTTTGTCTTGTGAGACATCTGTGATGCATATATGGAGTGGTAATGAACACATCCATTCTTGGCAAATTGACTTCTTTTTGTCTTATGTCTTGTAAAACTGTGAGCTTCAACTGCCATAAAATAACACTGCCTCATGAAATAACATGAGGTCTTAATAAAGTATGACCCTCTGGATTTTTTAGTGTCTGTGCTAACTTGCAGGCATTCATCAGGATTAAGAACATCAAGCTAGATTCAGACTTGTTTGTATGGCTACAGCGGTAGTGTTAAAATAGGGAAATGGGCTTAACTGTGCCATTGTTGCTCATTTTACTCAGTTGAAACCATATCTGCGTAACCCTATGCTATGTGGTTGTGCCATAGATATAACTTACTGAACCCAATTTGAAATTGGTTCCTAGACTCAATAAGACTGTGCTAGGCAAAGTCACTCACTGGGAAAGTCATCAGAGCCAAGATACAATGAACTTGGTTATAGTAATTGTTTACTACATTGTGTTTCCTATGAATACAACCTTCTGCTAGCAAAATGTGTCCCCCCTGTACCAAGTTGCTGCCTCTTGTTTTGAGAAGCCCCATAGGTTTAGTGAATTTTTCTCCTGAGTAGAGCCTATGTAAGGCTCTGCAGCTTGGCTGGATGTGCTGTGGGTTTTAATAGTCTCGATGTAGACGGGTTAAAGAAGGGTTAATCTTCTGCCTCTGTCTTAATCATGTTGCAAGATATGGGAAAAGAAAAACACTACCTCCCTATAAAAATAAATACAATTGTCAATAAACCTCAGCATAGCACTGAAGCAGCTTTACAAAGCCTAACATGTTTCACATTTAGACTCCTAAATATGCTGTAAGCTTGGGTCATTATTAAAGAAGTGTGTGTGAGTTAAATAGTAATTCACAAGGAGCAGCAGGACCCGGGTTGATAATTTGCAGTCTTGGAGCAGGCCAGATGAACCAGGCACCAACAAGCATGGCAAGACAAGGATGGTTTTAGCTTGTCTTCAGCTGATCTCCTGTGTTTCTCTGGGATATACCTTTCCTGAGAGCAATAGCCAGAGTAAGTCAGGAAACTCTTGGAGTCACTCTGCATGACCCTGCTGCACATCTTCATGACATCTCAGGACTCCCTCCAGAATACTGTTACAAGATGTGGGGAACCTGCGACAGGAGCAGGCCAGACTTCTGTGTAGGGATGGTTGGTTGTGTGAACTTATGTTTTAGTCTCAAAATAAAACATACAGGCACTCTTTAACCACTTTTTGGGGCAATCTTTCATAGGAATGCATACTGTTTTGCAGGACCTGGAGTAAAACCCTATGCGCTGCATGTTGGAAGAATTTGACTCTTCTGCAGACAGGGTAGAGCTTGAAGTGTTTCAGACTTTATTATTAACATGACCTAGCATGCTATTAAACCAATGCAATTGGACCAGTGAAGACCCTACGCTCTATGTGTTCAAGGACCATACAAATATCATATCCTACTGACATGACTTGTGTTTGGGCACTTGCCCAGCCAAGGAACTGTAGAGGCAGCATCTCTTGCTCTTTAGTGAATCTTTCTTCAGGGCTCTCTGTTGCACAAAGGCCAGCATTTACCAGTTAAAGAACTGCTGCCTGGAGACACATACCCCAATGTCTCTTATTTAGTCTGCTTACTTGACTGAAGGTACCCCAAGCAGGAAAACCACTGGCCACGGTTCCTTCAGCTTTCAAAGAAGAAAGTCAGTCACCTGGACAATCCTATCATAGAATCATAGAATCATAGAATCATAGAATGGTGAGGGTTGGAAAGGATCTGAAGATCATCTAGTTCCAACCCCCCTGCCATGGGCAGGGATGCCTCACACTAGACCATGTCGCCGAAGGCTCTGTGCAACTTGGCCTTGCATGTGGATGAACTTCTCTTTGAAAGTCTCTACTTTTTTTTCTTTATCTGTCTTTCTTATCCTTTGACAACATAAGAAGCCCAGAATCAAAGCTATTTGGGCTAAATCTGGATCTAGTCAAGTAGAAACCTTGTGAGAGAGCCCTGTCTCCTAACACCTTTGCTCAGTGCTTTATCTTTGAATGTTCCTGTGATAGAAGGAAGCAAAAGCAAAGCAGTAGTTTTTTACAGTTTTGCCAATAACATCGCATAAGGCTGCCCTTGAATTATTATAAAAACCAGATTCTGCTACCAAGATTGCAGTATTCAAATAACATTAAAGATCACTCAGAAACCCACAGAAATAATAAGTTCAAGAACTAAGATACAATCCTTTCCAGTTCACCCAGGCTGCTTGGCTGTAGAGGGACTCTTCAGCCTCTGAGAGGTCTCAGTGTACCTACAACGTGAGACATATGCTGTAATAGTTAAGCAATGTGGAGTGAATTAGGGGTAAACTGGAAACCTTAATTAAATAGTTCCATTATTGTCATGGGTTGCAGCCAGGCCTGCAATGTTATTTAAATATAATGCTTGTGGGTTTGATCCCATAACCTTTTTCCAAGGGAAATGATGGGATTCAAGCACCAAAGGATGCTTCTTGCAGTGTGTAA
The DNA here is from genome assembly GCA_026283785.1 of Coracopsis vasa. Taxonomy (NCBI): domain Eukaryota; kingdom Metazoa; phylum Chordata; class Aves; order Psittaciformes; family Psittacidae; genus Coracopsis; species Coracopsis vasa. Next base: position 31,031 of record JANHGB010044330.1, read on the forward strand.
AGAGCATGATGTACCTCGAATAGCATTCCCATTACACACTGTAATAATAGCAGTAATTTCTTCATTTTTGGAGGGTTTCTGGGGATTCCAGGGTTCTTTCACCATTTATGGATACTGGTCTATTTTACAGTACTAGGGTGAGCTGCTTGGCGAAAAATCAAGTGAGTAATTTATGTGCATTAAACAAGGATTGAGGTACATTGGTATTTCAACATAAAAAAATGTTTACTCTTAATATTTTAGGAGAAACAGAACGGTAAAATCAATTTCTTAAGCCTTAGAGGATTAGACACAGGAGAGTCAAGTGGGAAGACCTTACAAGCTGTGTAGCCAAGGCAAAGACCCTTCAGACTGCATTTATATTGTTAAATATATTTATTATAGCCATTGGGGGAGTGAATATACCACAGCTAAGTGGTGCAGAAGCTTGTGTCCACATTACTCACTGCTGGCACTTCCTAGCTGTCACACTACACAACACTTGCCACTGGTCTTTTCTGGGCATCAGGTGCCCTGTGTTTCTAAGATGTAATTATCCATTTATGTGCACAGTTTTTGTTTCTATTGTCTAAAGCAGCTTGTGAACCACTCTGTTCACAAACAAGAGTGTTTTGATGGCATGGACCATCAAAATACATGATGTATTGGAGGACTGTTTGTGCTGGAGGATGCAGTGTGAAGGTTAGAGTCACATACACTGCAGTCTTATTATGTTTATTATTTACAGGTTTTGTATTGGATGAAGAGACAGTCCACTCCAAAAGAAATCACAAGCTACAATTAATATTTAGTCAAAGGGAATGATCAAGGGAATAGATTTGAAAGTAAATTTGGGATGATGTTATCTGACAGTGTGAATATATCATCCAAGATTCACTAAGGAAGAGTGGAAACTGGCAAGTAGGTCACTCTGAGGTTAGGGTCAACCAATCAGGTCATGCTGACTTTTGCTGGTGCTATTCATATTGTGCATCATGATAGCTGAAATCATCAAAACAAGGTAAGTAATGTGGAATTAATAAGTAGACTTGGCAAACAAATACAGACACAGACACAGGACTTTTAGTTGATGACATGTGTTTTACAACCTTTCAGTAGAACTTCCAATAAAAACTTGTTTTCCAACATCTTCAGATCAAGACCTCTTTAAAAACATGCTGATGCTGGTCTGGAAGTACAGCCATGAGTTCAGATTTCCTATACAAATGTTCAATCTGAAATTAATTTGAATGACGACAGAAATCACACTTTATAATCGTTTCCTAAAAGGTGTTCCAGAGCAGAAGAGCACAGCTGGTGACACTCAGCCTTCAAAAGATCAGCCAGTGGCTGCTTTACAAAGAATGTGCCCTTCCAGGAGTAATCCCATCATCTGTTAAGGAATCCTCCACAGATTTCGATAACTTCCAGGGGGTAAATTACTTTTCCCTCCTCTGGTCCCTGTGTTCCCTGCATTGCCTTCACAATTGGTAAGTCACAGGTTCAGCAACAACCATAATGATGATGCAGAGTAAGAATTGAGCAATATATATATTTACCTTGACCTTTTATAACACAGGGAGAGATAGAGAGACATTCATCAGACTTCCTGAACTATCCTAATCATTTTGAGATACACAAGAAGAGCTTTGCTGTCTGCTGGCCTTTGAAATTACAATAAAGTTTAGGTCCTAGAGATTTTCCATTTTCTTTTGTTGTGTGGAATTCCAGATGTATTAATTTGAGCATTTGTGCATTTAGTAATAACAATCAGTATTTTTCAATCAGGGGTGATTCTCAAGAAAGCTTGCTATGATGCTGGAGAATGAACGTGTGGCGAAATATATTCATGCTCTCCACAGCAGGGCCCCAGCCAGTAAAAACACACTGACAGTAGTCCAGAGACATAAAAGCAGGAGGCAAAAAGAGAAAGACAAGATCTCTCTGTAAACTCACCTGTGTTACCACATCAGGCTCAGCAGTGCAGCGTTGCTCAGCACCTGCCTGGCTGTGGCTGATAGATGCTTCCTGCGAGTGGTTAATGTTAGCTCTATCTCTGCTCTCTGCTGCAGAGCTCCAGGAGTGGTTTAAGCAGTTGCTGGTGCATAGTGTGGAGACTGATGCAATACATTGTGGGATTCTTTGCTTACCACAAGAAGGAGAAATCCATGAGAGCAGCATATTAAAAAAACAAGCAAACAAACAGCAAAGTATGAAAAGAAAGCCACTTTCTTCCTTCATTAAAAATCACCCTAATCCTTGGGAAACAGCATACTAAGAAAAGCAATGAAGAGGAAACATGTGGAAGAAAACTTTTTCATTGCAAATTAAGTGTCTTCAGACTGTCAAAACCACCAGATTTGTGGTTGCATGTGCAACCTCCACTGAACTCTTCATGGGCATAGACATTTACTATACAATTTATTTATTGTTATCTGCTCATATTCAAAGAACAAGTAAAGAGAAAAAGTTGGCAGTGGTCACAGAGCCAGGCAGAGGCAGCCCAAGCCTTAAGTCTCCTGATAATCAAACTGATGCCCTGTGTACTGCTCTGATGTCCTCGAGGAGATGCTTTAACAAAATCACTAATAGATTGTGGGCAGTGATATCATCATCATCATCATCATTGTTCTTGTTGTTGTTATTGTGATGCTCACAGCTGATGTGTCTGTATGCTGGGACTCTCCTGCTGAAGTTTCAGACCCTATAACTTCTTCATCATTGCCCATAACAGGAACGAGAGCAGTGAGGTTTATTTATAAGCTTGCGGCTTACAGCCAAAAACGTAGTAAAATGCACTAAATGAAAGAAAAGTAAGAGTCATCAAGAATAAGAATTTGACTTTATTTATAAAAACTTGTCAGATCATCAGAAAAGGAAAAAAGTGAACACACCAGTTTTAGCTAAAGTGTGATTCAAAAGTAAAGGCAATGAATAGGAACAATTTAAACATAAGATAATATAACAAATGGGAAGGTTGGAAATGTGTTTTGTTATTTCTCTCTAATTTTGTTGATGGGGGAAGCTGAAGGTGTCAGACACAAGCCGGACCTGAAAAAGCCAGACAAGAAGAAATAGAGGTTTTCTAAGTGTATCAGTTACAAATCAAATGTTAGTAACAATAAAGGTAATGTGCTTCCAGTCTGTATTTGGGAGCAAGCAGAATGACACACTAAGATCACATGAGGATAAAAACAACTTTCTGAGGCTTTCGTGATTCAGAGAACATGAAACAACCCTTTTTGAAATCAGCAGGCCCGGATAACTTTGACTTGGGCATCTTGAAATGAAGCTGATGTGGTCTCTGGTTCCCTGATGTTTCCTTTTAATCTGACAATACTGGGGAAATTACAGAAGACTGGAAAAATGTTAATTCCCTGCCAACATTTGCTGAGGACAAACAAGACAGTGCAAAGATAGATAGGCTGAAAGCCAACCAGCCATTTGTGTTAAAAAGGACATGTTAATAAATCAACAGTGAGGTTAATGGCTAGGACTACAATTAATGACCATTAACATATTAATATGAAAATAGCTCTTGTCTAACAAAAATGGTGTTTTGCACATGGCAGTAAACTGACTGAGATTGCACAGCTTGAACATATTCCAGATATTTTATGCTTTTAGTAGCACATAATATTCTAAATAAGACAAAATATGTCCTGTACAACTCTGAAGCTTATTTCTGATGGATGAAAGAACCATTTAACTGACAGTTATCTTTTAAGTTATTAGAAAATCTGGCTTCTGTAAGTTGCTACGTAAGAAGAATGAGGTACTCTATAGAGGCATGGAGAAAATGCAAAGTGAAAGAAGTCACTCAGGAAACAACGTCTAGCAGTTAAAATGAGACAAGCTTAAGGCAGAGACAAGGTCTACCAGTTTCTCCAAAGGGATTAGATCACTGCAACATATCATCAAAAGCTGTGGTGGCAGCTCAGCCTCCTGCTGTTTCCAGCCATGGCTGGTTGCTTTTCCAGATAAACCTTCAGCATGACCCAATTACAGACAACTGAGTGATATTTTGTGATTTGCAATTCACTTGAAACCAGGAAGGTGGTCTTAAATCCTATAAAAATGGCCCTGCTTCGAGCTGGTGGTAATGCACAAGGTATGTTCATATTGTATTGTACAGAGATTTCAGAGCCCAATGCATTAATACGTATAGGCATACATCATTTTTTAATGAAAGATTATAAAGCAGGATACATGACAGTTCCCCATTTTAGCTGTTCTTTTTGACTCCTTCTTCTGCCTTTAATGGTACCAATGCAGCATGTCAAATATGGCTGGTGCTTCAGACTCCCTTGTATGCATCTGAACACAACAAAGAAACAAAAACCACAAAATAAATGACCCCAAACCCATGTAGTTCCTTGGAAGGGTGACTTCTGCAGATTCCCATAAAGTGGGTTTGACATCACATATTGTCTATGTCCATTGATGTCCATAGATATCAAATAGTTATCCTGTATCAACAACTTATAGTCTCCATAAGTTGTCAATACAGGACCAAACAAATTCAAGCTCCCTTTATGGTCAATGGAGAGTTAACCAGTAGCACACCATGAAGGTGAGGGGATGATGGTTCATCTCTTTAAGTGCACAGGGCGCACGCACAGGGTGGGTGGATAAACTGAACCATAAACTCCACTGACTCCAATAGCTGTGATGGCAGCGCAGCCAGCCAGCTCAGGTTTAGTTCTTACCATGGAAGATGTGATGAATGCCACCTTTTTTGGTCCTACAGATCTTCCCTTTGTGCTATTGCTGAGGGTTTTGAAGTGAGTAGCACATAGGACCAAACTGAACACATTGCTTTGGCCTTGCAGTTGCTTTTATTTTATATGGTAAAGGAAACGACATGTCTCTGCTGTTTTAGAATACGGCCAAGCAAATTACTTCAACACATGCATAAACCGCATGCAAAGGACTCCAACACACAGAAGTTTTGACCAAGTTGGGGGAGGATGGGTTTATATTTACCATTGTGCATCTGTCTCAGCTGAAAGGTTAGTTAAAAAATTAAACCTTCTAACTTGATGCAGCTCTACCTGTCACTCATGGCTTTCCCCTTTCTCCTCTTATCTGAACACGGATTTAAGGAACGGCTCCCAGAATTCCTGCCAGCTCCACATGACAAGGTGATGATGTAATATAATTTTCTCTCCAAGTGCTAAGGCAGATACTATGCAGATATGCCATATTTATGGGATAATGACAATATTTCCTAAAACAGAGCAATATTTTACTGCTTGTGCTGGGCTCCAACTCATTACTACATCTTTCAAGCAGTATTTCCCTAACCGCATGATTAGTAGGGTGAATGCAAGGAAGTGCTGCTAGGAATTACTCAAGATCAGAGTCATTTCTACCAAAACTCTGTCACATTTCATTCTGTTTACAAAGAAAAAATAAGGCAGTTAAATCTAGTATTCTAGTATCTTAGATCAACACATAGAGTATGTTGGGGGCTGTTCAGCTCTGCTACATGTGCTCAGGCCCACTGGAGAGGCAGGTGTCAATAAGGCATTGTTCTCTCCTACCAGTGCATCTGGAGGGAGGTTTAGCCTGGTTCCCAAGTGTAGGGGTACAGTCTTTCATACAGTTGCAAGCCCAAAAGCCTGAGTACTGGTTCAAGTCCCAGGGGTTACTCAGGGAGGAGAGTTCTGCTACTATCTCATCTCCAGTGCTGGTTCTTGTCAGCCACTCTACAGTAGGCATGAAAATTGCATGGCAAACAAAGAACAGACTGAGGATTAGGTGTGCAAATCTCTTCCAAGACCTCAGACATTCTTCATGTGCAGGTACAAATCAGTCTCCAGAAACACATTGTGTAAACACCTTCAGTTTTACAAAAGGCACAAGCAGACACCATCAGTTGTAACCTACCGCTAACCTTGAGCCCACCTCAGCGTGAAAAGTTGGACTGTGCAATCTGAAATCCCTTTGGGCATTATGGCTATGATTTTAAGGGTTATGCCTTTCATGCAACAGAAATTACTCTGCAAATGCCAGATTCTTCAGGATACTCCAGCTCCTTTATATTGCTTTGGGGAGCAGAGCAATTAAATGCTTTAGCTTGCTTTATAGCTGCTTTGTGTCTCTGGGGCAGTGCAAAGGGGTTTGATGCATTTTCTCTTGCAAAGCCTAGGGCTTGCTAACGGTAGGTGTAAGAATAAATGTTCTCACCTGGGACAAGGGAACAGAAACAGTCATGCCCAGAAACCTTCCAGAGACCCCAAGCACATTGAAGGGCACTGCGCTTAGCATTAGCTGAAGAAACAAGAATATATGTTTTATGGATTTTTCCAAATAATTTGCCAGAAGTCTCACTTCCAGCTAAGAATTGGTACAGAAATGCTGCTGGATGTGTAGGAACGAGCACGTGTGTGGTTTAAGGGATAAGCTATGGAAAAATCTGTATCACCAGGAGCTGGATTTGGAGCTTATATGCCCACTACAACTCCTTGTTCCACGTTGTAATAGGATTTCACATTATCTACCCAGCCTGGGGCCCAAGAACATGAAAAGTTCATGCATATGAAACATCTGGTTTATCATTCATGACAATAACTCAACCAGCAGATAATTTACTCCAGTACTTTCTTTACCATGCTTCTCCACAGGAAAGTACAGTGGAAACAGCTAGCCCTCAGTAAGTACTTACAGCTCCCTGGAATGCTTACAGGCAAGATGATACAGGAAATGCAGGCTTTGGGCTTGTTGGTGTGGATGTGCTGCCATTTTGGCTTTTCCTAAAGTAAAACTTTTAAGAAAAGCTGAGAGAGGTTTCATGCACACTGGTGTGTGTCTGGGACCATTTAATATGGTCTTTTATGATATTTAATACCATACCCTATTCCTCTTCAGAATTCCCATGCCCCAGTTTTCAAGGAGGATGTGTAATTAAGAGACATTGATAATCGAATACAGAGGGCTGATACCTTTTATCATTTGATGGCACAACTCTTTCTTAGGCATCCACTTCTCCAACCCAGTGCAACACTGAGGTTTCTTTTCACTCACAGAAGCAATGATCCCACATTCTTTTTAGTAACCTTGTCTTGTTGAAAATGAGTTGTTAGAGGACCCTGGTTCCTCCCAGTCTCCAGACTGGAGGTAAAATGCAGCCTGCACTGCTGGCAATTGCATGCATCAGACAGATGGTCTATGAGTATATGTAAGAAATGGAAACCAGGTCAGTTTACTAAAGATGCATGTAAATGAATCACTGGAGCATGTAGGGACAAAATCATAAAGACCAAAGCATGGAATGGTATAGAACAAGCAAAGGATATGAAAGGGAACAAAAAGCTTTCTATTAATATTTCATCAGAAAGAGGAAGATGAAGGAAGAAGCTGGACCTCCACTTAGTGAGAAAGGAAAGCTAACAGCGCCTGGGGGGCTGAAGTGGCTAATGCCTTTCACATATAAGCCTTCATTAAAAATGCTATAAGCCAAAGATACACTATCACCAATGACTGGGAAAGAGGAATTCAGTCTACAATAAGCAAAAGGCAGTCTAAGGGAATTCTTTGAAAAGACAGCTTTTTTGTTCAAATCAGAGCACTGGCTAGACACTGTCTTGAAGGATATGTGAGACATAGGAGGGAAAGAAAATGGCTCTATTAATGTGGAGGATAAGGAAGAGCTGGGGAATTATCAATCGATCAGCATACTTTCAACATCTAGAGAAATATTGAAACAACAAGTGGAACAGACCATTTTGAACACTTTGAAGATATGAAATAGTCTAGCATATGTTGGTTAAAAACAAATCATGGTTAAAAGAACACCAGATCTGTGACAGATCTAGAAGATACGGGAGACAGAGTACATAACGTAGAAGGTGATTAAGTGGCTGTGGTTTGATTTCATGTTTACTGTAGTTAGACTTTAGGCACTATCTCACATGAAATTTGCTCAAGTGAGATGGGAATCTAGCCCAGATTAAATTCTTTAGTGTGGATAGCTAGCTGGTAGGAAGTTATCCTCTGTGGGGTTTACCCGTGCTGCTTTCTTGCTGTGGAGGAATAGCTGGAGTGTGGCTCTGGGATGTAGCGTGAGGTTTTTCAAGATCTTTATGTCTTGGATAGCATCACATAGAAGCTACATTTGATGATGATATGAGTTAAGGTTTGAACAGAAAACAGCCTGCAGAGATCCTCTGAAATAGTCAGTTCATAAAGGAGTTCAGGACAACAGGAGTCACAGGGTTGACTCAGGCTTTTCAGTTGTATCAGCAGCACTGACTTCTTTTTTCTCTGGGGTTGAAGGAACCAGTCTGACTTGCATTTGCTGTAGGAAAATTAATACAGGGGAAATAACAGAGAGGGAAAGGAGTCCTGAAAGTTACTGGTTCTGTCAGGGCATACCTAAGGGTGGTTTCTGATGTTGCTGAGATTTTGTTGCTATTGTCAACCATTTTACCCCAGCAGATTTAACTGATGTTGCAGGATTGTGACCATTCAAGTGACTGCTTGTTCTGGCTTGACAGCCATGCACCTCAATAGGAGCAACCAGTGTTGTAGGAATACGTGGCTTCCTGCAGAAGTAATCTAGAGATTGCAGGTTAAGAAAAAGTGGGAAGTAAGTGAATTCTAGGAAGTTCTCTTCTAGTCCTAGTGCTAGTTCTAATTTTGGGCATCTTAATAGGTAAAGAAACAAATTATGGTGTCTGAGAAAAGAGTGGGAGAACTGGGGAAGAAGAGAAGGCTGCAGTGGAGATACACGTCTTAAACTGTTTAGATGATGCAATTAAGAGGAAAGAAACAATTCCTCCAGTATGCTCAAGGGACAGTGGATTTACACTGCAGCAAGGGAGGCTGAAGGTAGACATTAGGCTTAACTCTCTTAACTCTGAGGTCAGTGAAGGCCCGGGACAGCTTACTGCAGAGTGCTTAGAGGGAAAGTCTTGCTCCCTGAAGACAAGGTTAGAGAAACATCTGTCAGGAAGAGTTTAGTTAATGCAGTTTATGCCTTGTGGCAGGTATGAGAGAACACCCTGAGACTCTTCCAGCCTTTTGACCATGCCTCGGACATATCCCTTTGCCTCTCTCCCTCTCCCATTTTTCTTCATCTCTTCCTGACTCTGCTCACTACAGGCTCAGTGCCTTGGACTTGCCCTCAATCCAGGCCCTTCCCTGCTCCAAAACCCCAATAAGCCTGGGGTCCCAAGGCAGAAGGGAGGTTGCAATGGCTCCCACATAAGGAGCTCCCCTGCCAGGAGCTGTACTCCATCACTGGTACCCTGAGGGAACTGTCTCCATCACCTAGGCAGACACTTTCCCCAGGCACATTTCAAGGACCCTGCTCCAGCGCATGGTGAGTAAATAACACCAATAGGCTTTTAACACATGAAAGCTCCCCTAAGCTGATCACTTTACTTGCAGTCTCAGCAGCCACTTTGAGATCTCAAACAGGTCCAAGATTTTTCTTCTTAAGATGCGTGTGAGAGGTAACACAGATGAGGACAACAGCCCCCAATGTGTAAAGAGAAGGGTGGCTTTCCTAGGAAACCCGTTGCCTCTTTGGCCTTCAAGTAATGGGAAATAAGGAATCTATCTACCTCCAAGGGCACTGTGATGTCTCAGTCATAGGGACAAACTGTGCATCTTCCTGGCTCCTTGCTGAATCCTGCTCCATGAGGTGCTGGGAGTGCAGCCAGCCAGTCCCTCAAGGGCTGCCATCAGGAACCAGGCACATCATGCCAGAGAATTGCATTTGACATGGAAACAACAAACGGTTAAGACTGGAAAAGGCAGAAGAGAGAGCTTGCCAAAATAATCTAGAAGTTAATGGTCAAAAGTGACCACTTTTCCTTGAAATTCCAGTTTCCTCTAAAACTGAGCACTTGCATTTGTTCTGAGAGGTGTTTCTGTGGGATGCCCCGAAGGACAGTCTGAGATGTGCAGGTCATGTTGTGATAGACCAAATGGAGGTCAGCGAGTCAAAGTGAGTGGGAGTAATGGAAACCAGCCTGCATGGAGCTGAAGGACCCTATGGAATCAGGGGAGAGGCTTCACTACAGCTGAAATAGATCCCACTGTATTGCAGCCTGAATGCACTGATTAAAACCATGTTATGATAGGCCCTAAACAACAGTCCTGAGCACTGCAAACATAAAGACTACACGTTATAACCTAGTAGAAAGAAACAGCTTAATCAAGAAAGCTGCTGGAGTGGGGACAGTGGGAAAGGCGCTTTGATGCACTAACATCAGCTCCCAGAGTCTTCAACTTGGGATAGATGAAGTCAAGTTAGTCCCTTCAGGACTTTAAGTCAAAAAACTTCTCCCTTGTCAAGTAAGGAGTAGGTATCATCATGATGTTGTTAGCGTAGGAAATAACTTTGTGGAACATAGAGAAGAGTCTTCATTTTTGGCATCTAGTGCTGTTACTGATGTCAAATTGAGCCTCAACTTAGGTGCAAGCACCTCAATGAAACTGAATGTTTTTCAAAGCTGATGGATGTAGAGGTTGTATTTTTAGCTTTCCTTTTAAAACAAAACAAAAAGACCACACTGGCCACAGTTATTGCTAATTGTGGGGTATACAGGACTTACTCCCTGTATCATTTCAATGCTGAAACCCAGGAATAACTAATGCAGCCTCAGGAGAACAATGAAGTGGATTCCATACAAGAATCTTCTCCTTTTCCTTCCCCACTCTTGTGCTGTGCCTGCCTCACAGAGTGTTCCAGAATATGTTCTACTTGTCCAAATTCCTTTTGGGAAGCCTGTCCTGGCTGAACATGTGCAGCCAAGCAGTTCCTCAGGAACTCAACAATTTCAGGCATGACTAAATGAAGATGGACCCAAGCCATGCTAATGGGAAAGAAGTACTGCCAGAAGCCATGAATATTTATTACTTCATGAAGAAGAAAAGCACTTGCTGGATCAAGGAATGCAGAGGTAGCTTATTATCTTCATTATAATCTTTTTTAAATGCCTCAGATGCAATTATCTATGGTAATAAGAAATGTGTATCCTGGATGCTTTCCATAGCTGGGACCTCCTTCTGCTGAGGTCTCTAAAGCAGCCCATATCAGACCCTCAATTTGTTCACCTTCTTGACTTCAAACTACTCTATATCTACTGGAAGGTGACATGGTTTAGTGTGTGGTGCCCTTGCCCATGGCAGGGGGGTTGGAACTGGATGATCTTAAGGTCCTTTCCAACTCAAACCATTCTACGATTCTATGATTCTGTGATTCTATGACTGTATCTTTGCGCTTTGAAAGAGTCCTAGGAAGAACTTGTGACACACGTAATATTTTACTTCCTAAGTTGCTAGTGTGAAAATAGATACCTTTGTTTTCACCCTTTTGCTTTTATCACTGAGACTAAATTAAGGAAAAACATTGTCATGGGCTGAAAGGTGGGGAAGCTTAAAAAGAATTGAAAGATGAGAACTTGAGCGCATGTGGACTACGTGTGCCTAAAGCAGCAGTGCTTTTGTGAGGACTACATCAATAAAGCCACTTCTCCCACAGATCTGCGTCTGGTGGCTGACTGCAAACTCCACTGAAGTTGTTTTCCTGCAGTTGGCTGTCTGAGAGGTCTCAGCTGTGAGGCTTCTCTGGTGTCTAATAGTGTGTGAATAATCCCTTTTCCCCAAAGGTGGGATACTCCTATGGCCTTTCTTTACTACCTCAATGTCTTCTTTCACAAAATGCTTCAGGAATGTGATTGACAGGGAGCTATCTCTCTTCCTGTCAAATTTGGCTTCACATTGGCCAAGAAGATCAAACATTACTGCAGAGGACACAGACAGACATGCACACGCATGAAGTGATTGCATAAGCTCCATTTCCCCAGGAAACAGAGGCTGAAGGCAGCTCTGTTGAAAGAGAAACATTTACTAACCAAATACCAAAGGAAACTTTGAACAACATGTTACCAGAGTCAGAATGCAGAATTTGGATACTCGGGCAATAGAGGGAAAACTGGTCCTCCAATATTTCACATTTCAAGCACGTTTAATCTCTTGAGGATCTATTCATAACTTTTGTGAACATCCCATCAGGTTTCTTTCTTATTTTCTTTAATATGAAAACCAAATTTGTCTGCATTTATTCACAAAATATTTTAAAACCAACACATGGGCTAGAAGGACAGACCTACAGAAACCAGCCCATCTGAGATAGGAGATGGTTGTGTTTTATAGCCCTCATTCTTTCACACTAAAAGAGATTTCATCGGCTTGCTCGTGGGTTGTTGGGGTTTTTTTCCAACCAAAGATATGTATGATCTAACCCAACCTTGAGAATTCACTGACATATTTGCAGGGTTAGGAAGCCTCAGTGTGTGATTAAAAAGGTCAAATCTGATTCTAGTCTTAATGTAGACCCAACTGGGAGCAATGACACTGGTCACAGTGAATTTCCAGCAGCACAGAGATTTCCCTACTCATGGGGCCAACTCCATCCCAGAGACAGAAGGATACTGCTGCACAAGTAGAGGGAAAGAAGGCCCAGATGAATGAATAGCTGTGTAATTCTGTGGTCATTGGCCTGGAGAATAGAAATACCAGGGTGTGCACGTTATCCACAGTGGGTGAAGTCATTTTTTGGAGCATGTCATAAAATTACTTGTCCAGGAGACCATGAAATGAAGCAGGACAACCTATGAAGTGCCACTTCAGGAATGCGTGCAATCTTTATTGGGATTCTTCTCCTTTCATAGTTTGTTAGCCAATTTATTTCCCTCTCTTTTCATGTGCATCAAGAAAAAACATCTGCAGGAGGCAAACCCAAAGGTTAATTCCTCCCCTGCACATCCCTCATTTGTTCAAATAGTTGAGCTAATATTTATGAATAATGCATTGCACCCATGAATGCCACAAATCAATGCAGCTCCGAGGGCTTCATTTTTATACCAGCCGAGGCTCAGACTCAATATGTGCTGTTAATCCAGCTTCTTTTACTGGTTAGCAGGTACTATGTAACTCTTTATTTCCGGAAAACTACTTTTCTACATCAAGGATTTATCAGAGCTTGTTCCTATCCCTGGCAGGTTCCTTACTCTCTGTGGACTGTTCAATTTGGATATTAATTATTCTCGGAGCTTGGCATCTTATTTGTATGATAGTTTGGGGTTTGTTTTGTTTGGTTCTGTGGGTTTTCATTTCCCTAAGTTCTCTTTGAAAGCTTTTATGAAGAAACTGATGGGTTTTGAGAGCAGATATTGAGACAGACAGTTGGTCAGGAAAAACACTAGACACCCCAGAGTATTGTTGCTGTTGTCATGAATGCCTGGTACTGCTTCAAAATCATGAGAACATCTTTTTTGCCCACATAATGGCCACATAAATAGCCAAGAGGAAGTTATGAAAATTTAAGAATAGATGAACACAATAGTCAGGCCATTGCCATTTCAAGGAAGAAAATACAATGTCTGAAGTTCCTGGCATCAATAATTGAAAATCTAATATAACACATATTTATAAATTGATTTAAAGTTCTGTATCTTTTTTTTTAATAAGAACTTGCAGAAACTAGTAATTTAATATCTCATGGGTTTGCTACTGTCATTCAAACCCTCATGTGCTCATTCACATTGGAACAGCTCAGCTGCTGTCAGCCAGATTAATACTGCTGAAATCAACAGTCACACAGATTGACACCAGCTGAAGACTTGTCCTAATAAATCTGAGTCTATTTATGAGGGATGAAATCACAGTCATGTCTCCCCAAATGCAGTATTCTCACTTGGAATACAAATGGATTTGGATGCATGGATGAATTAAATGTTGAAGGTTCCATATTTCAGACTTAGCTGCTACCTCACCCATATCTGTGGATCTGATTTATACCAATCCTTTGGAGAAATAATCACTCAGTCCTGCAGTGCTCACACTCAGGCTGGTTCACCTGAACTAGCTGTTTTTCTTTTTAGCTGTTGGGTGTATTATCAGCCCTACAAGCATGCCAGCAAGGGGAGCCTAAGACACATAGGGAGTGCATTCATGGTCAGTAATGGAAACCTGGATTGAATAACACTTCAAGGTACCTCCCTTCACCTGGCATTTTTTAAGGGATTGAGGGAATCCAGTGGTGGATTTACCACATTAGCTCCTGCTGGTACCTTCTGCATCGTGGTACCAGGGATACAAGGCAAAACAGGAGTGCAGGAGCTTTTAGCTCTCCATCCGTATTCCGATTCCCCTCCATCTTCTTTGGAAAGACTGTTTAGACAGCAAAAGAGTGCATCCTCCTTCTGTACTGCAGCTTTTTGCACTCTGTGGTGTCAAGTCTCATCTGCAAAGGCCATTAACCCAGTGGAAATGAGATATTTACCTGTGTTGAAGTGGGGCTGGCTGAGTGCTCAGATGCTTGATGTTATCGAGATGCAGCTAAACCAGATGTTTTCATACTCTTGTTTCTAAAGCTTCTCTGATATTTCAAAGGGCCAGGCTGATGTAACTCTCCTTCCCATCACCTAAGTAGTAATAACAACAACAATAATAGATGGTTTGATCAGACTCACCATCTCCCTTCCCATTCCAGCATGTGCCTCCCAAAAAAACAGGTGAGGTTCCTTAACCTTCTTGCTTATTGCAGACCTAGCAGGGTCCCTGCTGTTCATCAGGAAAATCCTGCATGGAGGGGGTGTATTCTCCATTACCCTGGCATGGAGAAAGTCAGGAAAAGGGGCACTCTGATAGAAAACTAACACAGCTACTTGTTTGGTTTGTTTAAAAGCCAGACTAGTGACTCAGCCTTTACCTTTATGAGTCAGGAAATTCCAAGGTGCTCTTTTTTTCCCTCGGACCTGTAGGCAGACTCTGATCTCACTTATTACAGGGTAAACCTACTACAGGCAAAGAGCTATTCCTGCCACACATATTCAAGCAAGAACAGCATCCCTCCTCCCTGAACCTTCTTTCTGTTCTCAGCAGTACCTGTGTTCTTTGGCCAGCTACAGCCTTCACTAAAAATGTCAGGCACACCAAACACCATGAAATAAATCAATCCATTTCCCAGTTTATTTAGTCTAAAAAGACTGTAAAATGGAGTCAAACTGAGAAACCTGTTTATGTGGCCGAGAAGCCTAAGGGACACATTGAGGAAGGAGTGATATTACAGTGTTAGGTTAACAGAATAAGAGCTAGTTTGCACTGTGGCATGCTACCTGTTTCCAGTTCACTGAGGATGGCGTGACTGCAGAGCGATGGATAGCTGCATTTGCAGACATAATGTCCATGGAAAGTGAAAGATAAAGACACAAAAGTCATAAAACTATAAAATTGCTTCAAGGTCCAGAAAACCAATTACACAGAGACTTAAAAGCAATGTGGTTTCCTTGTTTTATTGGAGAGAAAAGTCAGCAGTGATTTACTGAACCCTTGCATGTTTATATGTTGGAAGAAGGCACTGAATTCTCATCAGCCAAGCAGACATTGGCAGAAAGATGAAACTAGCAAACTCAGACTGAAAATACGGCACAAACTTTCAATAGTGAGTGTAACTGTACTCACCAAAACATGAAGTGGATTTTCCATCATTTGAAGATCTGAAATTGAATTTAAGTTTTTGTACTAGACAGAGAAGAGTATTTAGGGCCTCTATTAATTGGGGTCAGTACATGACTTCCCAGGATTAAGCTAGGTTGATACAGAATTGCAATGATCTCTTTTAGCATTGTCAGACTTAGAGGGAATTGAGAGCTCCCAGAAGCAGAAGCCAAGGTTTGGGCTGCTGCCATCACTGGGTTAAACAAGAACCTAAATGTCCCTGTTATTTAAGGCTTAATCAAATAACATCAGACCCAGTCACACCCGTAAGTGCACTGACATGCCATATCCATGCCATATCCACACAGGAATTGATATCAGAAAGGCTGCTGAGGCAGCTGGATGTCTCAGCATCCCTGTCCTAGATTTGCAAGCCCACCCCTTGATCCCTATCTCATCCAAGCTAAGACAGAGGGTCTGGTTTATGATCATTACATGACCAACATGAGATGAGCTGTGGAGCTACAAGCAGCCAGATGTCCACATCTCAAAGACTCCATCCTTGCTGACACACTTTGACCGCAACATCCGCTATGGAATTCACTGAGGGGAATGAAATATGCAGGAGAAATAGCTTAAAAATGAGTGAGATAACCATCTGTTTTGTGGGGAAAAACCCAAAGCAGCAATTGCCATTTCTGGTGTCATTTGTAAAGTGTTTTTTCCCTTCATTTTGGAGTATGATAGCTCAAGAGCTTTGAACTCTTGTTCCTCTTCCATTCGCAAAGCTACCTTTGCTAAGCCTGAGAGCATGGTCCCTTCAGCTCCAAGCCAGCAAACATGACTTGTAGGAGGCATTAGCCACCTACTTTACATCTGAGGCTATTAGCCTAGGTTAATCCATCTAGTTTCACCTCTTTATTTAAGAGGCCTTCTCACGTTGGTCAGAAGAATTACACTCTCAAACTGATCCTTTAACAAAGTATTCAGGGATTTGGACCCCAAAGTCAGGCACTGAGTGGTAGCCACATGCAGACGAACACCACTCAAGTGACACAAAGGTAGAGAGCTTCCTTCTAGATTCCTCAGCAGGGAAGGACAGTCCCTGTCACTGAGTGCTGCTGGTGTATGAGGAAGGATGTGTGCTGGTGACAGAGGGGTGAAAGAAACACTGGAATACAGAGAGGTGGGATGAATTAACTGAGGAGAAAGTGAGGAAAGAGAGGGAATAATATGGAGGAAGGAGAATAGAAACAACCCCATGGGAACCTGACAGAAAATACAATCACCAAGCTGGGCTTCAGGATGGTATGTCTTGGGAAAGGGCAGTGATAGAGGTGAAGGTGCTGGAGGTGGAACACAGAAGCTGGCATTTCCTCCAGTCTGCAGCCAAGCTCTGGATCATTTCCCTGGGCAGCCAGAAGTCCAGGCTGCCACACACAAAAACAGGTCCTTTCAGAGCTCCCTGGTCCAGCTGGTGTGAAACCATTAAACTGCCCATGTCACGTCACACAAGAGATGAAAGTCACTGTGAGAATAGGTGTTACTGGAGTGCAGCCTCCTTGCTGTAACCCACCCACCATTAGCCACAGCCTTCACCTTCAGTCATGCCAGGTCCAGGAGCAAATCCCAACACAGTGCAGCACCACTGGAAGGCTGGGGTGCTCCCAGAGGGCATGGGGGGCTCACCCCAACCTGACCTGGCACAGCTGAGATAGAGGAGCTAGGCAAGGCTGGGCAGAGGTTAAGGCATCATCATTTCAGATCTAATCTGACCATCAGAGTGTTCACCCCCCATCGCTGCCCATGAGGGTATGTCTACCTTTAAACTCACCTTGACATCTCTTTTAGACAATGTCTTTCTTGGGTTTAAGACCTGTAAAGGATTTTTCTTCCCTTTGCAAGCACTTATTTTCCTTATATTATTCTATTTCAGTTTAAGGATGAAAGAGCCATTAAATTCTCTCAAATTCAGATTTAGAAGGGTGAGGGAAAATACTGCGTCTGTGTTTAGGTAAAAGGAGAAAAACACATCAGAGATGACCCAGATAAAATTGAAGTACTCATTAACAGGCATACAGGTGATCAGAGGGTTTAGATCTGTTCAGGGTGAGGTTTGCACTACCATGTACCGAGGTAATATTTGTTATGGCCATTGTTGGGTATAACTATAACTAACTATAACTAACTATAACTATAACTAACTATATCTCGAACTGTAACTATAACTATAAACTATAATTATAAATAGATATATTTACAATATATAAAGAAATATGACTGAGCCCAGGGGCTGATGCACATTCTGGTACACTCCACCAAAATCAGGGAAGGGATGTGTAGCATGACAGGGGACAGTGCGCTCTTCTTTCCCTTTCCCATATGGATTGCTCTGTAAAGATGGCAATCCCAAGGGAACTGGCACACTACATCCCACAAGGCACACTTGCAGGATAATTGTCCTTCTACACTTCAAATGAAGCCACTCTTTTTAAAAGATTAAATACATCAATGGTCTTGCATGTATTTGGGTGCAAGAGTCTGAGCGCCCTGAGCAATGTGAGGGATAAGCTCTGAGCATTTCAGTGCTACGCTGAAATCACAGCATGCTGGAGCACAGCGCTGCAGCTTTCCCTTTAAGAGCCCTTTGGCTAACGGGGATAGACTGAAATGCAGGAGGTGGGACAACACCACACACAAAAATGAAGAAGTGGAGGCAGGAAAAGTTTCTCCAGAGGAAAAATGCAGGGCTTGTCCTTCACCCTGACGTCAGATCTGTCTTTAATAAAACCCCCAAAGAGCCAAGAGAAAAAGGCAGAGTGCCTAGGCTTGGGCTGCCGGTTTAGGATTGCTCTGCATTCCCCAAAGTGGTGTTTCTGTTCAAAACGGCTCTAAAGCTGGGTTCAATCAATGTATTTAATCCCGGCTTCCAGGGATGAGGTGGCTTTTGCCCTGGATTCTAGCAACAAGCAGCATTTTGCAGGTGAGTTTGGAAACTGCAGGAGGGACTCGTCCTCTGCAAACACACTTGGGTTTAATGCACGGTGGGCTGGGAGATCTAAGCGTGTGCATGTGGGAAGGTGGGCACTGGAAAGGAGGTGGGAGATGTGGGAGCGAGGAGAGAAAGATAAGGAAAAGAAATGAAAGGAAAGGAGAGGAAAGGAAAGGAAAGGAGAAAGGGAAAAAGAAAGGAAAGAAGAAAGGAAAAAGGAAAGGAAAGGAAAAAGAAAGAAGAAAAAGGAAAGGAAAGGGAAAAAAAAGGAAAAAGGAGAGGAAAAAGGAAAGGAGAGGAAAATGGAAAGGGATAGGGAAATGAATAAGGAAAAGGGAAAGGAGGAAAAGGGAAAAGAATAAGGGAAAAGAATAAGGAAAAGAGAAAGGAATAAGGAGAAGGAAGGGGTCCAGAAGTGTCTCTGAGTTGAGTCCACCTCTGCTCAGCATCCAGGTGGATCCGCACAGAAACCTGTAGCGTGGGGTATTTTGTTTGTGTAGGGTTTTATTTTTCCACTTCTACTCTTTTCATCGCTACTGTTTGGGCTGGGAAGCCAAGCAAGGTGGAGAACCTCTCCCGTTC
>JANHGB010044331.1:0-12540 GCA_026283785.1 Coracopsis vasa
TGGTCACTTAAGCTGAAGCCTGTTCTCAGGTTGAAGAGCCAAGATCATGCACACGACAGCATATGAGAAAACAAAACTAGCACATCTCTGATCCACACAGGACACACTGGAACTATTGGCACGAGGAAATGAGAGAAGAAAGGAGACAACTACATAAACTTTTCCTGAGAAGAACAGCAGCAGCGTGCCACAAGAGCAAAACACCAACACTCACTAGAAATGCAAAACCACTTCCTAGCAAGTTCAGCCCAAGCCTTTTGTCCTCTTCAAGAAGGACTGTGCTCTATCTCGCTTCACAAACTCTCAATCCCTCATCTGTAATCTTCAGAGGTTTCACTGCTCCATTCTTTCCATGATTTTTTTCTTCCAGTTTGCTGCTCCAGCTCCAGCTGCTCTTTATTTTTACAATGGTGATAAGCCTTGCCATTAAAATATTACCATTTCAGAGGCATGTATCATCTATGGCTCACTCGACCTGAGTCAAGTAGGGTAACAGCTACAAACCTGGTCATAGGAGTCTAGAATCTATCGTGGGCTGCAGACTGCTCCTGAAGCAGCAGCCTGGGTGCATCAGATGAAGCCCCAGAGCCCAGGGAGCTTCAGTTCTCCTCAAGCTTGCACATACCATTGCTGCCTCTTTTCTGGGGTGAGATGAAACAGGAAATCCAAAGAATCCCGGTGTCAATTCCTTTGCTGTATTTGCTGAAAAGCTCCTGACGACAGGAAGCATGTGAATAAATCTTTACAAGTCTTGAAATGGGCAATACCGGGTGCCACTGAGGGAGTGGTCTGAGCAGCACTGCAGAGAGCAGCAGAGTGACAGAAACACACGAAGGGGGGAAAAAGGGGTTCTGAGACAGACTGCTGCGAGCAGAAAAACCCACAGCACTGGGCCTGGAGATGAATTTGGGCACGACACCAGAGCCAGAGGCTGGGAAGATGAGCAGCACAGTAAAGACATTGTGAGATCTTAAAATCAGAGAAAGGGGGCAGTGACAGTCATGGAGATGAGTAAAACAACTCTGGGCGTAGAGCCCACTGCACAAACAGCACAGGGAAACAACCACCCGCACTGAGGTCCAGCAGGATATTCCATGTCCAAGATGCTAAGAATGAAACCAAAGAGCTGGGGTGTGACTGCAAAGACTCGAGCTCCTCATCTGTGCTGCCACTTGAGTCTCTCCAGAATAGGAAGTGCAGAGAGCAAAGGAGAAGTCTGAGGTTTGCTTTTTCTGAGGCCAACGCCGTTTTGTTCACTGAGCCTTGTGCCACTGCTGCTTCCCTTTCAATGGGAATTGTGAAGGATTTGGTGGCTGTGCCACAGCAGAGCAGGCACAGACAAACCTTTTGCTCTGTCAGAAGCTCACTGAAATCCACTGCTCTGCTGTTCACGTGCCGTGGCCTCTTACTTGATGCTCACGACTGTACGAGACATGGAAAATGTCGCCTTTACCCCAAGCTTTCCTAACACAGCTGCTCTGACAGCTGTGTTATTTCACACAGCTATTGCTTTATCTTAAATAAAATACCAGGCACTTTTCATCTCGTTGTCTGGGCAATGAGAGGACCAGATCAAAATAAAAGAGAGGAAAAAATGACAGGTTTTTAAATTGAAAAGCCTCAATTAAATGAGGATGGACTTACTCAGGCAGAAGCAGCGAGCTTTCATCACCAGAACTCTTCCCTCTCTCCAAAGCAGCTGAGCCTTAATATCTCACACTCAAGGGTTACTTCTGAACATCTTACAGCTTATACACTTCACACAAATCAATTTTAAGTAATTCATAGCACTTGGGAGAATCCAGCACTGTTAAATACGGGTAATTTAGCAGGAGCTGATCAAACAGAACTGGTTTTGAGAAAAGCCCAATCTAATTCTGTCAGGTAGAATTCCCAGTGCAGTTGTGCTATCGTTAGCTATTTCAAGCCAAAATTTGATCATATTCAGTTCAGGAGGTCTTTGCCAGTTTCAGTAAGACCAAAATGCTGACCTTAAGTAAGTCATCAAATGCCACATGGTACAGGCATTCACACCAGGAGTTATTTCAACTCAGAATGTCTACAGGAAAAATTTTATGCTGCTAAAGACTGTGGAAAAAGTTACTGACTCCTTATGAATGGCTAACCACAATGCTGGCAAGACATAAGCTAGCTCCAGGTCTGTAAGTAGGGAACGTGGAGAGTCACTGTCAGTCCAGAAAGTCTTTATGCACAAAAGATACGAATGAATTAGAGAAGCTGAAAACCTCCTGCCACTTCCTCAGAGGTTTTCCCATCACTGAACTGTGAACTGAAACGAAGCAACAGCTTTTGGGAGCAGAAAGTCAGTGTCAAAAGTCTAACACAAGTGTTTGCCAGTGGGTCAGCAGCAGCATCTGTCGTCATCCGTGACCACAGCTCTGTGTCACACGGGCAGAAGAATCCCCCTCTTTACCACATCTCATAAAAGCACAAAGCAAGAGCTGCGCACAAGTCACAAGTGTTTGTGTAAAAAGACAAACTGTTCACCCTCTGCTCTGCCCTCAACTTCTCCCTTATTTCCACCAGCCTTTTCCCTGGGAACTAGAGGAGAAGCTGCAGCTCAGCCCCTGCAGGTGTTTTCAGTCAGACAGTCTGTAAACAGCCAGGACTCAAAGAGCCCAGTGCACTGGGCAGAAGTCCCCTCACCCCTGAGAGGAGCTGCCAGCTCCCGGCAGGAACAGCAGCAGGAAAATGCCACAAGCAGGATGGGAACTCTTGGGTTTTTCCCCCCCAAGATGCCAAATTTGCAGCCACATCAGTGTGGGCAGCCCCGAGCTCTGCTGCAGGAGTGGTGGCTTGTCTCTGCTGACATCAAGGACCTGCTGAGCAGGCTTCTGCAGGATGGGGCTGCCAGCAAGTCCCCTGAGCAGCAGCACTCGTGCTGGGAGGCAGCTCAGCACACAGGGTGACAGTGCCAGCCACCAAGAGACATCTCTGCTGCGGCTGTGAGCTTAGGGATAAACCGCCACTGTCAGGGCAAACATCTGTCAGCCTCACACCTTTCAATTGTGGTAGGAAACACAGTAATTGTGTCATCCATTTTCCACGCTGACTCTATGACATACCCAGCTAAAGAAGATAAAAGAGACCTGGATAGTCAAGTCTGCAGGGACCTGTGGCCATTTTGATTTAAGCTTATTCCCTTTCTGTCTAAACAAACGTATCTGTTATGAATGATTGATGTTGTTCCCCCCATCCCAACATGCCTAATGTCAGGCACCATTTTCCCTCTTACAGCTGCACTTCCATATTTGCATTGGTCTTTCCAGGGCAGCATTTGTAGGAAAGAAAGAGTGTAGAAACTGTACAGTTGGATGGTCAAGAGCTCTGAAGGAACTGCTGCACCGCCATCCAACACCAATCCCCCGCTGCCAGCTTCTCCCACCCTCTCCATCTCCCCCAAAACACACACCTCACACTCCATGCCCTCATCCTTACCTCGTAGGACCATACACACTGCACTCCCGCAAACCTCCGTACGCATCTTCCCACTTCCACGTCCTCATGGGTGGTGTACATCTCTCGCAGGCACTCGCCAATGTGGGGCACCATTCTCCGCAGGACCTCCCGGCTCATGATCACTCCTGGGCCCCCCATGCAGAAGTTCTCACCCGGCTCCAGCGCCAGTTTCCCCATCTCCTCTGTGGTGCCCAGGCCAGTTTGCCCAAGGAAGAGGGGCTGGCTGCTGTTCAAGCTCCTAAGAAAGTTCTCCAGTTTGTCCCCTTTGATGTAAACGTCGTCATCAGCTCTCATAAACCATTCGTATTTGTCCAAGTAGTGGTCATGCATGTATTTGAGCATCATGAATGATTTCTTCTGGGGTGGGTAAGAGTCATCTACGCCTGGAAGCGGCACGATGGGGATGGGAATAGAGGTGTCCGAACCCTCGCTGGAGAAGAATTCAACCTTGCCAGGAATGGTTTTGGACCACGTTCTAGATTGAAAGAGACAATAAGGACGAGTTAAGTATGCAAAGCAAGACAGGCAGAGAGTGCTACCAGAGACAACTCAGAGGAACTACACCTCATCTGCTTTACAAATTCCCTTTTTAAATGCCTTGAAGGGTTATTTTCTTCCATGCAAATGAGGACATTCACACAGCACACAGAGCAATTGGTATAACACACAAAAGATTCTGCTATGACAAGCATCTGATTATCATTTTTGCATCTCTATCTGGTAGAAAATTCATTCAGTCGTAGTAGTTCACTAGTGGCAGGCAGGATCGCTTAAGCACACCCAGCACTGGTCTACCAGCTATTGGCCAAAGGGAGCAAAGAGGGCAGGCTCCATTTAATGCCTCCAAAGCTTCCCTTATTCAGCATCGTGTCCCACCTTCCATTCACTCTCAGCCCCACAAAAGCTCAAATGTGCATTCAGAATTACTGACTTCCACAGAGAGAAGATGCATATTTCACATGAACTTGTGAGGAAACCACTCAAGCAGCAACTTCTCCAGATGCTACCTGGAGGAGTATGCAGGGCTTTGATGAAAGTAAAACGCTCCCGTCTGCAGCTGCAGACAGCTCTGTCTGAAGCACAGAGCATGGCTTCAGTAGGAACCTCAAATGGGTTTGCCCATACCAGTAAAGAACTAGTAGAAAAGTAGTCCTAAGAGATGCATACAAAACATGATCCCAACAGATGACCTGGTGCTACCAACACCAGCACCTCCAGCAGCTTTCCATACACTTCAGAGCAGATTTTAGTAGAGGGGAACATCACAAAAGAGGAGCCTTTTGTGTGCGAAGCAGCACAGCAACAACATCTGCTCCACACCTTGTGTGCTCCTCTCTGCCAAATCCAACCCATCTGCATGGGCAAACTGGGTCACTTCTGGTGCAGGAAGAGACACGGGATGATTCCTCAAGGCAGACTGCAGAACTCCTCAACTCCCGCAGGGAGGATTTTCAATCACGTACCTAACAGCCTTGCCCTAAAAATTGGGAATTTTAAGCTTTCAGTACCGTTTCTCAGATTCTACCTGTGAAAAAGCAGAGCTCACAGAGGCTTCACAGAAAACTACTTCCATTGGGAAACCAATAGGTTCTGTCCTTTTTTCTATAGGGGGAGAATACTTTCTAGTTATGTTTGGTGACTCTGCTCAGAATATAACCTATATTCATAGCTCTCAAGGTAAAGAACACAATATTCTCTCAATGCATCACTGTCACTTTTAGCAGATGCCTCCCAGCATTGGTTTCTTGCCAAAAGCAGAGCAGATTTTGGGCAGTACAGACCATCTGAAATTTGAAATCTCCAGAATTAGCTCCTGTACAAAGGCTGAAATGCAACTGTATTTCAGGAGAAAAATAATCCTCAAGTTCCACCAGGAAATGCAAAGGTATTTAATTAATGCTAACTGAGCATCAACTTCAACACCTTCACAGTTACACACTGACGCAGCTTTGTGTAAGGAGTATCGCCCTATTACTTTAAAACCTTTGTCTTCTGGATTTCTCACTGCCATGGGTAGTGTTTCAAAGGAAAAGCTTAGATCCCAACCTCCCAGAGGAGCACAGAGTAAAGGCAATGGAAATATTCCTGTTCACTTCACAACAGAGGTGATGGGGTTTTTAATCATCAGTGATGCGATTAATGCACGGTACCAGTGGTCACAGAGTCACATCCTGTTAAAGCATTGTAAACTGCCTGTTTTGAAATGAGACCTGCTCAGATCTTGAACTTTCAGTAACTATTGAGGAAGTTCTGCTGTTTATTTTCTGACACCCACTCTCCACATACAAATCACCTGGTCTGGAATGAAAAGACTACACCGTAAATTGCTCTTCCCGTATCAACTGGAGTCTGGAGCTCAAAAGACTCCTTCACTAAAGGTACTTGCCACATTCATATTTTAATCTCTAAGAAGAAAATGCAGAAGCTGCTGAGAAACACAGCTCAGAGCATCCAGTGACCAGTTCCCAATGCAGCTTTGGGTGGACCCAGGACACTTTCCAGCCAATCACCAGATAAAGTTATAAGTTGGTTCCCAGTTTAACTTTACTCCATGCTCCCCAACCAGGTACCCTCACCTCAGGACCCCCCTAAGTATTGTCAAGAGAAGAGTTTCCATTCAATGGAGAGGAAACAAAACGCATGTACATCCATGAACCCTGGCACTTTTGATTCCCAATCATCGTATTGCATTAAATCCCTCAGCTCAAAACCAGTCTGACCCCATCTTAACATGGATCTAGGCCATATTTAAGCTTCATACTAAAACAGGAGCAAACCAGAGACATATTCCTCTGTAGGCTGGGGGCACAGAGCAGACAGAAAGACCATGCCCAGGGATCAGAGTGTGACGTGGGTCTGCACCACGACGTTACTTCAGCCTTGGGATGTCACCATGCATGCCCCAGCACAGCTTGACCAAGCCTTCGCTCAATGCCTGAGACAAGACAATTTGTAGGATGAAATTGTGTTACTTGTGACTGTGGCTTTGGGCGTTTGCTCAGACTCAGACAGAATATGCTCCCACATTGAAAACTGCCTCAGTATGTCAAAGCAAGCGCTGCTCGGCAGAGGCTGAAACAATGGGAGTCACCATGTGCTGCTCCTTATGTCTAAGCCACAGCTCAGTGCTCAATGTGGCCCTTTTTTGGGTTGAGAATACAAAAAGCACTGTCTGCTCAGGAAACATGTTGCTGCGCTTGGCCAAAGAGGCCAAACCACAGACTGTAAGATGAACTGTAAGTACATTTTTCTGACCTCAGCTATCAGCAGAACTAAGGACTGGGAAACGCAGGGACGAATTCTGATCAAAGCTATTTTAACTTTCTTATCTCACATTGCAAAGAATCAGACCTGACTCAACCACAAGTGGTTCTGCAGAGCGCTGTATTAACAGCCACATTTCTTGCCTGTCCTCCCACCCCCAGTCTGGTTTACAGTGTCTGCTCTCAGGTTATGGGCAGCAACATGACCCTTTCAGCTCCTTAAGTACACAGCTCTTGTCTCAGCACCTTCCTACTTCTATGGTCCCACCAGCACCACTCCCACCAGGTGACATTGCTTTTCCCAGTCAAGGCTTCTCTAATATAAGACTTTATCTGCAACTGAATATCTGCCTGATAATTTAAAAAGGAAAAACACTTTTAGCCAAACTTCACACCCTCCTTCCCCACACAAGGGCTCCCATCACCCTCAGCTGGTTAAAAGAAATATGGTCACATTTCTGCCACCAGACTCCTGTATCTACATCTGCAGAGACCATCTCTACTGCAGCAATCGCTGGTGGCCTCAGCCAGCTCAAGGCCATTCTGACTCTGTTTAGAGAGAAGTATCAGGTTCTGAATACAACCGATACGTGTACTGAACTGGTCATTTAAAAACCAGCAAATGAACGACTCTGACAGATCCCAACCTTATCTCCTCCGTGTAATCTGAATCTGGTCACTTGAACAGGAGGACGTGCATGAATCAGGGCAGCAAGGCTCTCTATTACCTTCCCCAGGAGCAGTGCTGAAAACATACACGACAGCGTGCGACCTGGTTTCTCTCAGCGCACAGGGCACATAACTCCAATGAATGAGATGCTGACATTGACAAGGAAACGAAAGTACAGTTTAAACAAACAAAACCATAAAAATTAGATAATGCTTCCTTAGAAGAAATTTCTTAGCAGAGGGCGTTAGCCCAGTAAAACTCCACTACCAGCAACTACCAAATCAATTTGATCATCCCTTAACTGGTTTTGCACACCGGATATCCTATGCGTACCCTCACATTAGCAAGTCCCCAGCAAACGGGGTGCAAAACTGGTACAGGTATTCATGCAATACAGAACAGTGTTTTCTAAAGTGACCACTACTGTAGTCCCCAAATGTTGTCGTAAATCATTTCTTCATTTAAAAGGCACAGTTTGGAGCAGGAGGAGCATAGATCTGTTTCATCTTCAGCGTGCAGTGTTTACTATTTATTTGTATTACCTTGCTTTGTTATCAGCTCTGCAGCCTCAGCAGAAGCATAGTCAGTAGCGTTATGCAGACAATGCTCCCTTTGTAGAGACCCAAACTGGAGACAATTCCAAAAGATGAACTTGGGCTTTCTTTGCAGCCTGGGGACCTCGCTTAGAGGAGATCAGAGGAAACCATTTAAAGTTTCAAGAAACAGTCATCTTGGATAACTGTGCTAAAGAAAACCTTAATTTGTGAAGAACTCACCAAGACATAAAAGGCTGATTTCTTGAATACATGGTTCAGCTAAATTTGATGTTGAATTAGGGTTAGTTTTGCATAACTATTCTTTGAGGTCCCATCTTTCCAGCAATGCTCACTACACTACAGCTTAGCCAGAACTGAGCACCCAAACCAGCACGTGGTGCTGCAGATGACCATCACAAGAGGCCACAAAAACAAGCTGGGGGTTTTATTACATTTACAGCTTAAAGGAACCTCTCATGATCAGATTTTGAGGCACAGCTCCTTTCAGCTCTTTGCAGGACAGCTTCTTGATTTAAACTCCTCCAATTTAAAGTGACACCAGTTTTCTGTCCATGGAAACTCACCCACCTTCATCACCCATAAGCACACTGATAGTCAGTGGGTCAGACTAAGATCAAAGCCCAGGTGTCCCAGAGATTTGGACTATATGGTTATTTTGGGGTATGGAACTGACTTGGATTCTCCTTATCCTCCATGCATCAGTGCTCGTTGCTCTCACTGTATGTTTCATGCAAATTCTTGCAAATTTTAGGTAACTGTTTGGAAAGCCCAAGTATGTCATACTTCTGTTAGAGGATACAAGAGCAGGACACATGGAGTGCTCACTATTGCAATACTGCAGTATGTTAAGCAAAACATGGATTGCGCTGTCACGATGTTCAAAGTCACTTCAGATGACCTCCTCCCCAAAAGGCAAGGGTGCACGTTCTACAATCCATCATATTACCTCATTACCAACCAGAAACGACCAAAACCAAATACCACCCAACAGCCTCAACCTTTACACTCAAGGCTCTGAATTCAAAACAAATATAAAAATGTGGTTTGTATTACACTTCTGCAGCAGCTAGTGCAGGCTTAGACAGATAATACAAACTCCTTTAGACCCCAAATCCCTCTGGCTGCCTTTCACTGAGCCTTTTCCAAGCACGCAGGTATTTAGATTCCAGTGCAGTCTGTTTCCTATAAGCCACCACAAACAGAGTGGCAGGAGCCTCTCTAAGGGCATACTTCTGCTGCAGGACTGGAACAGCTTAGAATGAGCCCTGGCATCACTCGGGGTTCTCCTGTGTGTGTCTTCTGGGCACTTCAAGGTGCCATGGGGACTGTCCCAGACTGGGAAGTACTGCAGCTGTGTTCCTGCAGAGATACTGCAGGAGACCAGCCTCTGACATCTCGCCATTAACTGCATTCACACTGGTGCCTTGCCACATTTCCCAGGAAATCTAGTTGCTACACACAAGATAGATTTGATAGATAGATAGATAGATAGAGGGTTAACTGCTTGATACAGTTCCCAAGACAGCAGACTTAAATCCTCTAGGAGACTGCTTATTCCCATCCTTTCCTTCCTTTTAGCTCTTTTAGGACAACTCCCCTCAACTGCAAAACCATTAGGCACATATTGCTGCACTTTCCCTGAACCCCAGCCATAAATTAACTCCTTCCTGCCTGCCTCTTCTCCCAACTATTTCTTGTCTTTTGATGTGACACCGCAGTTTCTGCTGCTGCACTTCACCGGCCTCCTGGAAGGGAAGCTCTGCTAACCTGGCTGTCAGATGCAATCACTGCTAAAGCTGCAAATCTGCCCTCCGAAAACCTGTAGTAGATCTAAAGCTCATTCTCTGCCTCGCAGACTACAAAAGCACGACTGTTTCAAAGAGCTGGCCTCTCCCGAACACCCAGCAGGCCCGTTTTGCCTTGCAGTGGTCATTTTGCTCATGATTGATGTTCAGGAAGTGGATTGCTTCCCCTCTTGTTAGACCCTATCTGGATTCACAGCAGCGAGGATCAGCAAATGCTTTCCGCTCCGGTC
The DNA here is from genome assembly GCA_026283785.1 of Coracopsis vasa. NCBI lineage: Eukaryota > Metazoa > Chordata > Aves > Psittaciformes > Psittacidae > Coracopsis > Coracopsis vasa. Next base: position 10,006 of record JANHGB010044331.1, read on the forward strand.
CCTTTCAGCTGTGTCTGTAAATGGCCTTTGAGCCACAGCAATTTGGAGGTATTCAGCCTCTGAATCCCTAATTCCTTTCAGCGGCTCTGGCTACTGCCGTATCAAGGCTCTGCACACGCTGCCACCCCGGGAATGCCTTGCTAGCAGCTTCCCACTTCCCCGGCTGTGCCAGCGATTCAGCTCACCAGGATGCTTTGTCAATGTAGTAATCCCAGCAATTGTCTGCTTGAGTACTTCATGGCAATCAAAAGCCATTTAAGATTTCAGGTTCGTCTTCCTCTTCCCCCCCTCCCCACCTTCCCCCAAAGATGTCTTCCTGTCACCAGGACATTAGCTCCTTTCTTTTACTACAGGAGGTGAGAAAAACGCATTTAGCCCTACCGCAGAGTTAAGAGGTCTCTTTATTCATCCCTTCCAAGAGCAGACATCATCTCTAGAGGTTAAACCAAAATAGCAGTGCAGTAAAAAGCAACGCTCAGATCTCCTTCTGAGGGCTGAAGGAGTCCGACTCCATTAGCTGGATTTGTCAAATTGCATCTTTAGCCATTTCTTGTGTGTGAGCAGATGTTGCAGATCTGGTTCTGTAAACCCATCTCTCTCACAGCACGGGACTGCTCAGCAAGCACAGCAAAGCCAGGGATGAGGATCCTTCCCACGCCAGCAAAGTTAAATGCACCACAACTAACCCCCATCTCTGGACAGCATTGTGATAAACTTCCCTTTCCTGAATTCCTCACACAAAATCTGATGGATGATGGATCTGATCTGATAGACAAACTATTCTGCCATAAAACCTGTTATGTGATGCACAACTCCAGCCTTCCTTTACGTAAACGTAAATTACACAGCTCATGGCATTTGCAATCCAAAATGCTCCATCCCACACAGTGAAGAATACATAACCCTGAAGAAACAGATTCTTTCACCCGTTTTAAAGCCTCAATCACGCACCCTCTGCAAGTTAATTACAGGTCTACTGCTGAAAGAAGGAATTACGTTTCCATTAAAACCATCGTTGGTGAACAATATGCTTCAGATTGCCCAAATTAAGCAATTTTACTGCATTTGATGCTGATATAAAGAGAGCTACCCTCTCCTGAAACCAGAGCTGGGCAGGGGGAGGACGAGACGGTCCATCAGACATGGCTTTGCCATCCTGCTCTTGACCTGGCCAATACGGCCAAGCACTTTTCAACCTGGGCAGGCAGGAGATAGAGAAGGGTTTGTCCTAGTACATGTCTAAAGGGGATGTTTTATTAGAGGAAGATCTCCACAGAGCTCCCGGATGATCCTCCGACACCAGTGACCATGCAGCTCCTGATCCAAGCTGGGCTATACCCGAGCTGACGTCTTAGCTCTTAACTCTTTCAGCCCTCCCAAGCGTGCTTCCCGCACAGCCACCCAGCACTGCCCGCTGGCTCCAGCCCCAGTGCAATCTGCGTATCTCAGCAGAGAGGATGCCTCCTTCCCCAAAGCCACAGACACGTCTCACACCACAGAGGACCATTCTGATGGCCACAAGTCCCGTTGGCACGGCCATACCCGGGTAGGGCTGGAGGCTACAGCAAGCGGCACACAGTGCGGAGCACAATGATAAGTGACTCAGGTAATGAACGCACAGCTCTGACACCCTGTTCACCAGCCCAAAGCTAGGAGCATTACACCCACGGTGACTTTCCCTATTGGAGATGTTTCCCTACCTGGTCCAGCCTTAGCTACAGCTGTGGCGAGCAGAGGTTGGTTTTACTCTTTGTTCCCAGATGCGCTTTCTAAGTCTCATTCTTAAGCACACGCTCTCGCCTGGCACAGTGGTCCTTATCCCCCTATCCAGAGGGCTACAGCAGCCTCTAAACTTTATTATCATTACCATTATTATCATCAGGGTGACAGCTCTCTTCAGAGGCAGCAGTCAAGGGCTGCACCAGCATGACACAGCCATGCCCAAGGTAGGAGCACTGAGGGAAGCTATACTCAATGGGAGGAAGGGGAGAACACCTCTTCTCCCTCAGAGACCGGCGCTAGGTGCGCCTCGCTGCGGGGACGGTCACGACCACTGGGTCCCTCCGCCAGGTACCAGCTCAACCAGACCGTGCGAGAGCCTCAACGGCACCCAACCGGACCCTGGTCCGCAGAGGGGAGCTCGGGGCACCTCTCCTCCCTCACACACACCGCGGCCCGGCCGCCCGGAGCTGCTCACATCGCGCCCGGGCTGGTGTTGGGAGAGCCGGCTCCACTTGGCTTCGCTCACACCTGCCCCGGGGAAGGGCGAGCGGGCCCCGGGCCGGCGGGGGCACCCCGGCCGCACGGGCACCATCCCATCGCGGCCGCCCGGGGCTCCTACCGCAGCCGCTCCTCAGGGACAGCGGCCGAACCCACCCGACCCCGAACCGAGCCCACCCGAGCCCCAAGCCGACCATCCCCGATCCCCGCCGAAGGCAGCCGAGCGGAGCCGCATCCCCCCCCCGCGCCCCCCATCCCGCTCACCGGTGCGCGGCCACGGCGCGGCTCCTCAGGTACTTCTGCGCCGTCATGACC
>JANHGB010044333.1:6023-16531 GCA_026283785.1 Coracopsis vasa
ATGAAGGTATGGGCTCATGCTGGAGTAGGGCTGGGGCTAACTTACCTAAGGCTGAGTTGGATTAATAATTCAGCTTTAATCAATGCATTCTGCAACCATCTGGCATAAACTGTACATTGTTTCTATCAATAATGGGTTTAGGTTTCTTCTACGCTCTTTAGATAGAGATTTTATTATGAAATTGCAACAGTAAGTAGGTTTGATACAGGGCACATTGATATAACCAGGAGTCAAAACCTAAAGGGAAAATAGTCACAAGCCACATACGAAATCTGACTCTCTGGCACCATAAAGGAAGGCCAATTGCCACTGTAGGTCATGTCATCTAAAAATTGCAATGGTATTAGTTCCCTTGAGATCCTTTTTTCACTTGGGCTAGAGCCCATGTCTGTCATACCACTTTTTGACAAGAACCAAGGCAGGTTATTGCACTCCTCCTTCAGAACTTGTCAAACTTCACATATCAAAGTTTCTCAAGTTTCTCAAGAAAGCAAGACTTTTTTGTTTCTGTAACTGTGGGATAAGTGTTAGGGCTCAAAGGCACTAACACTACAGTTAACAATTGTAACAGGCAATTATACATTATGCAAGCCTGAAAACTGCAGACATTTCCTCTGCGTTGTCTTATGAGCTAGCCCAAGCATAAACAGGCATCCTGTAAGAATGTTTTGTCATCCCAATATTAAAATACAATTTAACAACCTCTTTAAATGACAGAGGCATCTGTGCATAAATAACAGTACATGTTAAGACTCCCCTTGGGGACAGTAACCTCCTTTAATAAAAGTGTTGTAATGACAAGGCCCTATATATCAACAGTCTTTAATACAAAAACATATGATCTAATCTGCTTCCCCAGCTTGAGAACTAACACAGAGTGACAGATCAGTGGAAGGTAAAAATCCAGCATACTCTTTTGCACAGTCTTAAATAGGCCAGCTTTAAATATTTTACACAGCATTAAACCAGCCAACCAAAACTTATTTTCTTCAGCTTGCCTCTGATACAAACACAGAATTGTGAGAAAAAGCAGAAAATCATCTCTCTATGTCAGAAGATTAGTTATGTGTTAATCACCAACTGGAACCTCATCAAATCACCTCTTGACATGGAAAAGCTTCTGGGGTTTCATTAGTGGATGTTCCAAGAGAAGTCATGCTTTGAAGTGTCAATATTTAATTCAGAAAATGTTCTGTTACCTAAAACCACTGATGAGAAATAAAAATTATTCACTAGGTACATGCAAAATTTCTAAGCCATTTTTAAAAAATATCCATTGGACTACTGTGAAAATATGAAAGTTTAATGAATGTGGTGCATTCAAGCTGCTCACGTAAAGTGAGGCAAAACCAAGGTGGAAATCCCACTTGACACTTGCGTGGTATCCATAACTTTTCTCAGTGTGTCTCCACAGTTCACTTTAGGGATAAGGCTGATATTTTGGCTAATACTAATGGAGAAAATATACCGGTTATCTATGAAAAAACACTGACTTTCCCAATAGTTGTGTTTGCTGTCAGAGGTTGTAATTTACATAAGTCTTAGGAACTCCAACTGTTGAAGAACATGTATTAAGTCCCAAGTGACTTGGTCTACTCTGAAGCACAATTTAAGAAGTGCTATCCACATGCAGATAAGTTAACTGAACCCCAGAATGTTAATTAACTGTCCCATAAAGCCTTCTATCTTTTTTATCCTATCTGAACCTCATTAGACACCCTTTTCACATCTTCATTTCCTCTTTTTTATTCTATTTAATTTGAACGAAGCTCTAAGGCCTTAATCTCTGTATATAACTAAGAAAAATCATCTTCCATGCCACTTATATAGTTTTTCAGAGGAAGCTGTAGGAACATACCTCTCACACAGATTTTCTAACGTGGCTGAAATACTTTCCAAATAACCAGATCTTTGTCAAACTATGAGATAATGAAATAAGCTGGTTTGTTAAACCACAGAAATAAGACAGGCAAACCTAATTAAACTGGAGGTGCTGAGTCCATCACACAGGGGACATCAGCATTATACTAACTTGGACTTAAATGGCTCTAATGGGGGAAAGAAAAGTCTTTGTTTTTAATTAATTCTTTCTCCTCGTCAGTATATTCCTCTTCTTTATATTCTGCTTGTCAATACAAGTCCTTTGATTAGACAGTCAACTGAGTGTGTGTTTCAGGAGTTCTCTGTGTTCTCATTTATCTTCTCCCATTTGTATACATTACAATTTACATTCGTTCTCCTTTGACCTGGAAATTCTGCATCCTTTTCATCAGCCCTTCATAAATCTTTTCCTTTTTCAATACAAGGCTGAGGTTTGGTTTCCCAAGTAAAACTTATGATTAACAGTAGTGCAAATTCAAAAAAGTAATAACAAAAAGTTGCACTCCTTTCCTGAAAGAAAGACATTCTGGTAAACTCCACCTGCTATTGGTACATTATTAAATATATCTTAAATTGAATAAAGGAAAGGCTGTTAAGAGCACTTGAGACTGTGTTGGCTTCCCTTTTGCCTCAAAAGTCAGTCACACAAGAACAATGAAAGCTAGAACACTCATCAGTTACAGAATATTTTTAGAAGCAGATGAAATCTTAGTTATGCACAGCTTTCTTTGCAACAGCTCCACAGCTTCCAAGTTTTCCTTAGCTTTTGTTCATTATTCACATCTTATTCCCATCTTTAAGTGCATTAACCACAATCTCCACAAATGGCAATTATGATTAACCTGGACAGCTCTCCAGACAAGAGACAAGAATAAATTAATTCAAATAAATATTGGGTCTCCCAGAGCCATTAGTGGCAAATGACAAATACCAAATCTCAGCTTCATCAAACGGATTTTCCTTAGTTAGATCCTAATTTGTGTGGACACATGTCCATTATGCTTGAAATTGGAAAGCATCAGATTATCAGAGAAGAGAAACTATACTGCCCAAAGGACTTAAGACAATTGCATCAGAAACAAGCAGGCTAGCATAAAATGGAAGATGATAAATTTTTTAGGACCACCTTCTGAGCCTGCAAGATAATGCAGTTCAGTTCTTTTGGATATGCATTATTGAAGCTGCTTTCTTTGTGATCCAAATAACCATCAGAAAAGTGACGATGACAACAACAACAAAGAATTTTCTGATCCTACTAATATGAATTACATTTGTATTTGGTGGGGTTAGTGCCATAGAAGGCTTCCTCACCACCTTTGAGAAGAACGTGACATCTACAGCAATACTGATAAAAGGAAAACATATGCAGGAATATTGCCACATTGCTGTGATTAACTTCTCAACTAGATGAGGAAGTATGTAAATTATACAAACTGATTAATTTTACTATTGTGTTCCATTTCTTCTGTGAGGTCTGTTTTCCAGTTTTTCCCCAACTGTCAAAAACCTCACCAGACCACACATACACAAGCTCTCATCTTTCAGACGATCCACGCTTTACACCCACTTAAAAGCATATTTCTAATGCAAAATTATTAATGTAAACTGGTTTGTGGTAATCACTTCTAACTACAGTAAACATTTAATAAATATAAGCTTGTTCAGGTAACAGAACAAACCCAGCCTCTGTCAGTTAATTCATTATTCCAAATCATTAGGCAAAGCACACGTTTAATCTTCATCTCCTTTCTTCAACAATTAACATAGCGTTGAGTAACACAGTATGAAAAGGTCTTACTAAGTGATCTTGGTCAGTAATTAACTACACACCTAAATGGACAATACCAAGAACAGTACGACTATTCCAGGTAACATTTAAGTAATTAAAATTAAAATTGTGTGTGTAATGAACATCTGCAATTACACAAAAAAATTTGGGTAATTACACAGTGCAATAATCAGTTATGAATTTAAATCTACTGCTTTGGCATGTAGCTCCCCAGGTTAAACCTGCAATCGCCAGAAGCATAGTTTAGATGTCTAACGAAGACAGATAGGCAGGAGTCTCATATTTCCACAGAAACAGGAAGTTTAGCATTTTAAGTTGAGACTAACTTTTGTTGTCCTTGAATTGCATGTGGATGGAAAGTATTTTCTACATAAAGGTAGGTTTGAACTTTTGTTACTTGTTCTTCCTGTCATTTTTCACACTGATAAAAAATAATTATTCCGAACGCAAGAATCCAGATTCAAGGCAAAGCAGTGCCATATATAAATTCTCTTTATGTTGGGCTCTTACCAAGTTCTACATCCTGATCATCAGTAAGAACAAGGATGATGTTTGGGCGGATGTTTCTACGGTCTCTTTGAAATCTTCCCTTCAGACGCTGATTTAACAGGAAAGCTGAACTTCCATCCAGCAGTGATAAAATGGTCATCATGAATAATCCAAGGACAATACTGTGCTGTGCCATATTGTGCGGATTTAGTGTTCTCTCTGAACAAGGTAGGTTAATGGCTTCTATTTCTTCCTTGTTTGCGGGTCTCCTATAAGGGAGAAGGAAACAAGTGTTTATTTATACCTTGACCTCCCTGCCCCCCAAGGGACAGCAAGTTACTCTCCAAAGTAGTAAAAAGCAAAATACTTGAAATAATCTAACTCCTAAGGACAAAAAACCCAAACCAAAACAAACAAAACAACTGAACCCTTTTCTATAGTGCCAGCTAGAAGCAGAAACTTGAAAAATTCACAGTTCATGAACTGTTACCAAAGTCAGCAATGAAGTTTCACCCAGTGCTCAAACTTGGCAGCAAGTTCAAGGACTTAGCAGGGTATCAAACCCTTACTTTTGCTTTGATACATGTAAAAAGCAACCTGGTTCCTTAAGGTTCTGGGATGTTTTGAGATGACATTTTTGTTTACTGCATCAAAAATGCAGATGTTGAAGAAAAAACCCAAAACACATCTTTCCTTATTGCCAGGACTATGGCAAAATTCACCGAATTAATAACACATTCACAAATTCATAGAGGACCCTCAGACAGAAGACTTGTTATACGCTGATTTATCTTACAAATTTCATTACAGAGCAGAGCTACCCAGAACTTGGAACTATGGTACAATGCTGTTTGAAGTCTAGTATAGCTTTGATGTTCGTGTGATATCCCTTCAGCGTTTCTGATGGTTTCCAAGATTCATTCTTTTTTTTAATATCATTATTATTAATGAGCACATTTGAAGGCCCATTACTGCAAATGTTTGGGAATGGAAGCACCAAAGTGATTTGCAGCGCCTGTGACTTCTCTCCATCATAAAATACAATGCCCCAGAATTAACCTGTTTGCAGAACAGAGCACTTCTAACTGGTACTGCTCCTGTTGATGAGCCAATTAAAAATCCTTCACAATTCTTACACGGAGAGTCCAACAAATACATAGGTAGGGTGAAGAATTTTTAAAATCATTGTCTTGCTCAATGCTCATCTGGTATGAAAGGATTTTCTCTGGCTTTTGGATGTCAAAACAACAGCATGAAACTGTATTGAAAATATCAAGTACTAATTATTTCATCAGATCCAGCGATCAATGAGTCAGTTTTTGATGAATTCCCTGCTTGCTGCCTGCCTTTTCCTGGACTGGTGCCAACCATCTCTTGTAATGCATTGAAAAAAATCAATTAAAAATAACACAAGGGAGAGTATCTGCTTTTTGTAAAGACCAGAAAAGCCTGACTAGAAAGAACCCAGCACAGAGTCTTTTACCCAAAGGAATACATTGGCCACCCTGTCCCTAAAGCCACTTGGGAAAACACTTTTTCTTCCAGCAAATTATTTCATTGCCACATTATTACTTGATCTCTGTCAGCGCCTGTTCTTTGAGATAAACTTTGATTAAGGAAGTTCTCATGCAATAGCAAAACCACTGGTCTGAAAAATTGTACTCTGCTTCTATGCTTATTTAACAAATGCATATTGAATTTTCATGTAAGTCAACAGATATGTAGCTATAGCATGATGCAATATTTATTAAGGCTGTTTTCCAAAAACATATACTAAGAGGGTTTTGAGGAAATGAAAAATCCTTATTCCTTACTAGTCTCTCCAGCGAGTTTCACAGGCAGGTGAAATCAACTTTTTTCATAGAAACTAAACATTGATTTTTAAATATCCTAGCACTTGTTCCAACGGACAGGGAAAGAGAAAAGTCCAGATTCCTAAGTTTACAGCTAGAGCTTTAGTACCTCTGTGGCTGCTCAGAGATGTGCCAGGCTGTAGCAGAAGGAACACCAGCAAGTTCTATCAATTTTCATTCCTTGAGCTCAGAATTCCATCTGCAGCAGCACAACTGGGAAGAATCATGTCAGACTCAGTGTGTTGCTACTGTCCAGAGTAGTTGAAAGGAGCTTGAAAGGCAAACCTGGATCTGTTTCAAAAGGGAAGGGGAAGGAAAAAAAAAGTTAGTTTAGCAGGCACATATTCCTGGACACCAGCTTTTGGAGAGAGAGGGTAGAGAAATGACTTCTGCTTTTCAGCAATTACTCCATATGTACTTCTGTTAAATAACCCCAATAAAATAAAGTGACAACATATGTTTTCATTACACACAAACCTTTTCCTGAAGTTCTACAAGTTAGTGTGGGTTTTTCTGCTCTACACTAGCCAATAGCTTCTTGGAATACTAGCACTTGCTGACTTTCCTTGCAGCATTTAAGGCCTCCCATTCTGGTATCTGCTCATAACTGCATTCACTGTAGAGTATTGTGCATCTGACAGCCTTCCTTGCATTTTTCTCACTTCTTTTAAATAAATGCATGGCAGTAACCTCATGACCTCATTGCCTCTCTCCCTTTGCCTGTCTTTTCCTCATACTTTATTGCCTGTCCCTCCCTCCATTGTCACTAAAAATAGAAGTTGTCCCCAGCTCAGAAAGCTGCTTCTCTATCTACAAAATACCCAACGCGTTTGGGGATGGGCACAAACCGCTCTTCCACAGCTATTTTATCCACATTTATATCTTTATGGTTTAAAAGAGTTATCTCTGAGAGGATACTGCGCGTGGAGGAGAGAATTTCCTGTCAAGTACAACAGGCAACTTCTCCTGAACCTGTTATCTCTTTCTCACCCCTCTCCTCGATGAAGATTTTTCAACTACTCTGATGTGTTATGTTCCTATTATTATCAGCGTAAGTACTGCTGGGAACCAACTCAAAGTATGTAATTATGTGCAAAACTCATACCAATAACTAGGTAAGAAAATTAAAGCAATTTTAGAAAATAACCTGTTTCTTGAAGTATGCATTCATAAACCAGACATGCCACAACTAACAGCATATATGCAATAAAATCTAAAAGCCAGCTTTAAACAGTTCTTAGAATAGCAACAGAAGAGGCTCTTGCCTGGATTGCCAGTGGTCAAATATAGATTGATTTTTTTTAACCCCTAGTCTTCAGTGAACTCCAGGGGAGAAATTTGACAAAGTCCCTATCACAGTTCTTTCTCCATTTCTGTCAACAAGTTTAAGCTGCAACCCATAGATAAAACCAGAAGAGTTCCACAGCAGTGCCCCAATCTGCCTTCACATTTAATATAGCACCCTCTCCAGCGATGCATTTTGATCTGAGTGGTACAGATGGTCTACTGCTTTCTATGCCTCTGCAGGCCATCCTCCAATATTAAAGATACTTAATCTGGAGTGGCTCCCATGAGAATTAGGTATGCCTCTTATTTTCTCCTGGATTACACACATGAACTTGACAAGCCTGCTCACTCCAGGTTTATATTTAAGCAAGTGCTATCGGTAATTTATTAAGTGTTCTTCAGCTGGGGCACCTAACTCAGCTTGATTAAGCCTATGCAACCTTCTAGCAGGCTGCTTTAGACAAAGGCTGCATCTCTTATTTTTTATGGTTTATGGGAGTTTAACAAGTCCCTGACTCCCTCCACAGCCTGAATTAGATACAGCTGCCTCTTTTTCTTCATAACTCCTGCTAGAATGGGGAATGAGAATAAAGCCAAACTTAATTCTGTGTTGCAACACAGAACATTACACCAAGTCACATTATAAATGTTGAAGAAATAAAGCCAGACTTCAGTACATTTATTCTATTTATAAAAGAAAGGAGCCAAGCTCCTTTCCCAAGTAGCATCTGCACCAAGGAAAGACTTCTTTTTAATACTACCCTCTAACTAATGCCAGTTCGACAGCAGCAGAGGCAGGATACACAGGGATGACCAGTGTCAGTTCTATCCCAGATGACATTTTTAACATGCTATTGATCCATACTGCTTGGCAGAGGTGTAGGAGGCACTGTGTGCAACACTAGTAACAGACGGTACAGTACATATTGGCATTCCAAATCTTTAATGCCTGTCCAAGCACAGCTATCCTCTGCATGAGCGCAGTGCAACTTCACTGAGGTCAAATAATTAAGTTATTCCAATGTAATCAAGAGTAACACCTGACTCTTCCTGGAGCAGAAGAGGAACGAACATTGAACAAATCAATTCCTGTATCAAGTAATAAATTAATTAATCCCGCTTTGAGGCTACCTCTAGAGAGCTGTTTCTAATCCTACCTCTATTAACTGATTTTTTTTTTTTAAACAAGTCTACTGCAAAGCACTGGTACTGAATTGTGATGGCAAGTTCAGCTCACCCAGCAGCCACCGCAGAGCAGGGCAGCAGCATACAAGCCACATGCTGGAGCTGCACAGGAAGGGAAAACTGATGAGCAAGAAGCAACACACACCTGCTCTAAATAGGGCTGGAGCCACTACCAGGTGTATTGTATAAGAAGACTTAGGTGTGCCATTTGTCCAATGTTTAAATTTATTGAAAGACATGGTGCTGGAGCCATTCCCTAGCAACCAACCCAATTAAAACCACTTTGCCAGTTAAATAGATTCAGCAGTGCTGCTGTTCTTTTAACTCTTGAGTCGCTTCTACACATCCAGGTCTGGTTATGAGAAGTCTTTTTTCACTGATCATTTGAAACCATTATATTTTTGCTCATAAATGATAAACACATTTGTATGTGTGGACTGGGAAGAATCTTGTTTGCAATCAAGCAAGGTTCTCTAGGGAATGCTGCTATCAACATTACTGCTGTAATCTAACAACATATTGTGTTTTCTTATAGCTTTATACTTTAGGGGGTTTTCTCCCGAGAAAGCAAAAAATTTCAGAGAAAGGACAAAATCAAATCCCCAGTGCTAACTGTGCCTCTCAAATATTACAGTCGTGCTGATTTACCAACACAAACTACAGCTAAACTAGTTTTATTTGCAAATATCTACAATCTCTAGTAGCTACTTGGAAGCTCCAGAACAGAGCTTCCAGGATTTGCTACAGCACCTAATTACTATTCAGATGTGCTCTTCTGACTCGCTTTCCTTATGCTGGTGAACTCTACACCAAAGCTAAATATTTATCACAGGGGAGCTTACTTGCATTACAGAATCTCTTCCCTATTCTATAACTTTATTTCACATAAAACAGAATAATAACTTACTTACAAGTGTCTACAGCATTTGATATTTTTAAAGGTGTTTTAAACAGTACAATACACTTTCCACAAAGCCATAGTATTTCTGTTCACTCCTTGCAACTTATTATTAACACTTCCCAGTAACACACACTCCTCAGACAGGTTAAACTGCTATGTGGATCCCCCAAATCCGCAATAGTAAGACACACTTGTCTGCACCACAAGAAATGATAATCCAATAACTGGGAACAGATTAGGAATTATTTCCCTATTATACTTATTATCTCCACTTATTTACAAATCATAAAGATACACAATCTTTGCCTTTTAAGATAATTATGTTAACTTGTATTAAGTACAGTAATAACAGCAGACTTTCACTTGTGAAAATACCAGAAGGGAATGAATGCAAGTGCTTTAAGATAGAAGAAGTAGGCGAGAACAGTTACCAGTGCACAAATACATCCTACCAAGTAGACAAAATTATTTGTAGCCACGTACAGGGAAAAAAACCAACCATGTATATACGTACACAAGCACATACAGTCAATGCTCACATAACCCGGACACACAGGGCTATTTGCTAAATGGGAGGCTAAGTGCCAAGGCATCAGTTGCCTTTGGAAACTCTTTTTCCACACAGGCTGCCTCTCACCGAGCACGGGGATGCACCAGTAAGAGGGCGGCGGGCAGAGGCCCCGCCAGCACCCGCCGCCGGGGCCATACCCCGGTCCCCCCACAGGGTACCCGTTACCGACCGGCCAGGACCTCTCGCCCCGCCGCGGGCAGCAGGCTTAGGGCCGGGCGGGGCGGCGGGCTCCGGCCGCACCAGACAGGGGTGCCGGGGGCCGCAGCGATCCCGACGGTACCCGGCGGCTCTCACCCGTTTCGCAGCCCCAAGCCCTCTTTCTCGTCACACCTCGCTCAACTTCCAGCCCCGCCCGTTACCTATGCAGCAGGAGCGCGGGCAGATCCGCTCGCTGCCTGCCTGCTGCATCAGCCCCTCGGCCCAAGCTCCCCGCTTCGGCAGCCCGGCTGCAGGGTACCGCCGCTTCCAGCTCCCGTCGCTCGCTCTAGCGCTCTCTGCGCGGGCAGCACCGCCGCCCACTCACCGCGGAGCCGCTCTACGGCCGCAGCCCCA
>JANHGB010044335.1:0-24415 GCA_026283785.1 Coracopsis vasa
TCTGTTGTCTGTATCTCAGCTCATAAGCCTGCTATTGAATGTTTTAATTCTTAGGGCTGGCCCTTTGTCATTCAGCTCAAATGCATTATATACTGCATAGAAAGACCTCCTTATTGCTATTACGCTTGGACAACCTCAGTTCTTTTTTTCCTTATATTTATTAAGTTCAATTGGTCATTACACAATTTAAAGAGATTCAATTTTGCTAATGTTCGTCTGACACATGAACTCCATCATTACTAAATTTACCCAGCAAACACAGTGTATTTCCTTGCACACAACTGTTGTACTCAGCCATGTCCACAATCTAGTACTGAGTGTTTGTCACACTGACGATGAATCTGTCTCATCCAGCACAGTACCTACCTCTCTCAGTTGCATCACTGACTAGATCAGAAATATAACACTAATGTAACCCACCCAAAGCAATCTAGGAATTCTCACTTAATTCTGTATCAGTTATCTTTTTGAAGTTTTTCTCATACCATTGAAAATCTATGTCAGTTATAGTACTTCATGGCAATAAATACTAGTGGTCCTATCATCCCATGAGAGAGATGATACAGCTGTGATCTCACCAGCCCTGTGTAGTCATACAGCCACATCACTATTTTATATTTTAGGAAAAAGAGAACAAATCTTTTGAGAGGACAATATCAATGCTATAAAATAGAGAAAACCACCTCTAATTCTCTTCTTTACTGATGGCCTTTTATGAGTACCTTCATAGCTCTGGTCACACTAAGATGACAACGTATCCCTGTGCAACAGCTGTAGTCAGTGATATACATGCACTGCCTTGGTGAGATGACACTACCAGACAAATGCTCCACTAGTTCTGTGGCTGGCAAAGAGTTTTCGAACTGCTTTCCAGCTTGAAAGTTAGACGTTTCATTTGCATCGTGAAGGAAGTGGGATTTATCCAGTGTTCACTGCAGCCCTGTTCTGCACATCTGCTTCTGTGCTGGCTCCTCAGAGTTGTCATCTTCTTTGTCTGTTTTCCTTCCTCCTCCTCCAGAAGTGCTCTGCCTGCAGTGAGCTCAACCCTTCTCCCAGAAGGCTAACTGGAGTTCTGACATTCAAACAGATTAAAAGCCAAAACCATGGTCAGCTTCCATAGGAAGCAGAACAGATATAGCAATGCACTTCCCCAAAACCCAAAATTCCCATTTGTAAACGCAGCCAAGTCAACAAACGATGAGTAATAACCTTAAGCAGTTGTAAATCAATGCTATTATTTACTGATGATCCGTAGAGGCAAGAAATGGATGTGGGCACCCCTGGCAGTGTCATTCTAGAAATGAATGCTCTATAAACCAGAGCCTTGTAACTTTAAAATCTTGACAAGTTTACCTGCCCGCAGATACCTTTCCCCATACTCTCTTGGTGTCCTATTGGTTTTAGCCTTTCCACTGACTGTCAATATGTGACATCTGACCTCTTCACCTTACACAATATATATTGTCGCAAAGTCTACCAATAGAGAGAAGATTTGTGTGTCTGGTTTTGATAGCAAATTTTTAAGAGACTTCTGTCAACACTCCTTCCAGCACATTGTTGGTTTTGTCTATATACTCCAGGCTGTTATCTCTTCTAAATCCTGGGCAATTGCCATTCACCCTGACTCAGCCACATGCTCTGCTATTCATTTTTCTTCCTGGTGGTTGTCATCCTGCCACCCTCCAGGGAGAGCTCTGAAACTGAGCTCAGCACCTTATTCCCCACCTAGCATTTTGACTTCCTGTTTGTTGTCTGTACTACTAGTTGGGGCACAAAAGCTTACCTTCTCACCCTGAGGAGGAATGGTTTGGCTGCTTGACACACAGCTGTCCCAGTAAAGATCAGAAGGCATGGGGGAGGCACATTCAGCTGGTTATACACTGCGATTTTACTGTGCTAAATTCTATAGATATTGTTAATAGAAATTGAAATGACCACATCTAAAATGCCATTTGAAGAACACCCTTCTAGTATCCTGGTCAGCTGAATCTCAGTTGTTGTGCTGACCAAGTCAGAAAGATTTGCAAATCTTGCTCCCAAGGTCTTGTAGTGTCAAATGTGACTGGTAATACTGATGGTCTTTGATTCCTAGAGGCACTTTGTGTCAGCTACTTTGACAGGGCTGACCCTGGCATTAACCCCAGTGAAATACTGTCACATACCAGCAGTTTCCTTATCCTTGTACAAGTATCACTACCGAGGGTTATGTCTGTAAAGTCCCCTGAAGAAATAAGTAGTAGCATTAATAGACATGCAGCAAACATATGGAGCCTTAGAGCAGCTGGGAAAGCACGGTGCTCCAGCTTTCTTGATGGAAAGCACTTTTCCTCTGCCAACTGCATTTTGTAAAACAGTTCAAGCCTCTTACAAGCTTTCAGGGAGCTGCTTGCCACAGGGAAATGCTTGTGAAAGGAGTGGGCAGGCAGGCACCCAAACAGCAGAAGTTGCAAGATATCTAGCTACATCTCCCCATCTTCCAGCTTCTTCAGAGAGTGCTGAGAATAACTGCTGAGAGTGAAAATTACTTAAGGTATCTGGATACAAGTAAGCCCCCTACAACCACAAGGTGGCCAGTTCACATCATCAGGTATACTAAGCATCAGCCTTATAAACATACATTCTCTAAGAATGGTTTTAAGACAGTCTCTTCCTGCCATCCACTTCTTTTGACTATGCCCCACTGAAATCCTGCTTCTTCTTGGCCCACCTTTCTTCCCTGTGGTCAAACACCTTCTGATCCAGTATCTTGCCCAGTCTGAATTCAAATTGTTAACTTCACGTCTAATGTTCAAGTAAATGGAATCCCATTACAGGTACAAAAGGGCAGCTGATTAGCACCTAAGAGCCCCCCTTCACCTTCTCCTCCATGGACAGCCACCTTACCTTCATTTCTCTACTAGGTTCTATCAAATATCGCAGCTGAACTTCAGGTAATGGCACTGTCTATCCAATTTCTTGGCCTAGTTACCATAGTTCTCCTTCAGACTTAGAACCACAGAATCGTAGAACAGGTCAGGTTAGAAAGAACCTCGAAAGATCATCTGGTCCAACCTTTTGCAGGAAAGAAAGCCTTAAAGGAAGGAAAACTTCAAGAAAGAAAGAAGAATGTTATGAATATCATGTCTACCAGTAGAACTCATCATACAGAGGATAGGGAAAAAAGGTCCACTCAATATAAAAATCTCCCTCAGGGTGGAGCCCCATACCATTTTACTTGCCCAGCTCAGAAAAACAGCATCATTTGACAGCTGCTCCCTCAAAGAGTAGAATAATGGGAAGAAATACAGGATTACCTGCAGGAATCATATGTTCTTTACGTGTCCGTAGTTAATAGTTTCCCATTCAGGAAGGCGAACCATACTACATATTCTGAATCCTTGCTGAACATAAAAACTGTAAATCACAGTTTTCTCTCAAAATAAATTAATATATCTCATGATAATAAAGCACGACTCTAAAACAACATATTAAAATACATCCTCTTCTCTCTCAAAATGTTAAGGAGAAAAGAAGGATAAGGTACTGCTGAGTCCTACGTATCAACAGATGCAGGCTCTAAAAGATTCAGGGAGCAAATTCCTCAGAAAGCAAGCCTTTCCTTCTTACCCTTAAATAATAATGATTAAAAGATCATAGCTTGCACCAACTTATCCCTTCTTAAGCAGAGGAACTAATTTCAGCTGTAACCGCACCACATGTATAGCCCTGAAATCAGGCCCAAAATTGTATTGGGTTCTATAGGTCAAGATCAGCTTCTTAACCTCTATCGAAAATCTAATTGTCAGTCACTGAGAGCTACACAGCATTATATGAAGCAGACCTTAGAAACTGGCTTTCTGTATCCTCTATTAGTTCTATTTCCCAGACAGTGCCAAGATACATATATATAAACACTTTGTACAAAGAAAAGAAAAAGGCACTACAAGTATATTCAACTGAATTCTTACAGTATGAAAGTAGCTATTTCCCTTAGTACCACACAGATCATACAGTGTATATTAATAAACTTATTTTGAAAAAAGTCTGGTTCTTACACTTACAAATTGTGGCCAGGAAATCAACAGGCATCCTTTGCTGCTAGAACAACAACTACTAGGAATAAAAATGGACTAACCCAGCCTTACATTTATTCAGTTCAATGTAATTCTTCTCATATGAAGGGTAAAAATTAGATCTTAGCATGGGAACTTAGTTAATATAACACTAATTACTTAAGAGAAAGAATAAATCTCACTTCAAACCATACTGTCACTGGAACAAGAAAGTGTATTTGTTCTTGAAATGAAATGATAGGGCTGAAAATCAAAGGAACAGGGAGCCATTTTTACAATACGGATTATAGAAAAAACTGCTCTTCAACAGATGAATTGTCAATGCCTACAGGAGAAAAAGAGGAGTGAGTGCATAATGAAGCTCATTCTCCCTTTAGCACTATTAGTATAGGAGTCGTAATTCAGGTAAAGTACAAAGTGAACGCAGTAAGGAAACGGTATGGCAAATCTGCAAAAGCTTTTGTCATGGATAAGCATGCCCAACCATCACATTTAGTCTGATGCTGTCAACCACCAGGAGAGCTAGACTAAGAGCTACACAAGAGCCATGCTGGGAACATGATTATGCTGTACACTGACGCTTCATGTACTCCTTGATGAGTTTCTGGTTTCCTCTTAGAGGACTCCATTGGGTCACATCTTATCCCAATGTGCATCACTGCAGGAAAACTGTATGTTTCTTTTGTTCTTTTACCACTGGTAAAGATATGAACAGACAGAAGATAATAAAACTTAACGGATGATATTTCAAAGCTGTTTGTGTGCAAATGTGCATTCACTTCCAAGAACACATGTATCAGCTAGTGATAATGGCGCTAAAGATTTGTGTGTCTGATCTCATCAGTCCAAATATCTTGGTTTTATATTCATACTATCTTTTACATCTTGTTTAGTTAAATAAGAGTATGAATTATCTCGAAAGTGTTTGGGCCTGAATTTCTGCTAGTTACCAGAAGTGGTTCTCAACTCTTAAAATGACACATCACTCTGATTACTTTTGAGGCAAACACCCTTTTTTGTTAAGAAATGGTGAATCAAGGTCGTAAATCTCCTATCCAGACAAAAATACCATGCTTCTCTAATCCACTCATTGTTCTGTGAGCTTAAAACCAGCCAATATAGTCTCAGAACTACAGTGTTGCAAGGACCTGCATTTTCTCAACTTCACTGCAATAACTGCATTGAAAGATAATGCCACTGTGTCAAAGAGAACAAAAATTCTTCACATTCTGGAAAAGGAATGATACCCAACTGAAAGAACTGAGGAAATGAAAGTCAATAGAATGTGATTTTCTGACATAGTAATTGGTTAGGGCAAGCACTATTTTTCTAAAGCATCCCATATAATCTACAGCAACAACTTGAGGGCATCTCTTCATTTTAAAGTCCTTTTAAAAGACAACAGCTTTCAGAAGCAACTTAAGAGAGTTTGGTGCTGATAATATTCGAAGGAAAGACTGCCACCTACTGAATCTTTCTGTCCCTATTCCTCTAAGTCCTGAGATCACCTTTAAGTGCTGAAAGTTCAACCTTTTCTTTGCTAAATTTATTCATCGGGCAGGACAACATCAGCATCCAAGGAAAAAAGAAATAATGGACTAATTTTTATACTATTGAAACTCCTATAAAGAGTTCAAAATTAAATATTGGACATGTGACCTTTGTTTTTAATCAGTTTCTTTTAAAATAATTAAAAAATACTACTTCAGGATGTAGATACATTATGTGCTAAATACATACCTACTCATAGTTACATGAAGCTAAAACAGTCTTCTAAAACCATAGCACTTCTACAGCAACTTCAAAGATACCCTTCAAAATAATCCATTTAGTACCTACATTTGTTTTCCTTTATTTAGCTTTCAAAATTAGCCTAAGGACATTTTTCAAATAGTTGTTTGACATATTCTTCACCTTACATTTAAAAAAAAAAAAAAAAAAAACAACAAACCACAGTTCCAAAAGAAATTGCTGCATCATGGCTCCTTAGCAGTAAAGACAACAGCAAGATCGTCACAAGATAAACACATTAGATTGGCTTTTGCCATTACATAAATAGTGCTTATCAAAGGAGATTAAAACTCTAAGTACAAAATACATGATATGTTTGTAAATTGTTAGGTAATACTCCCAATCTCAAGATTGCTTCTTGGTTTTAGGATTATAGATTTAGGTATAGATAGTATCCAGGGCTGTTACTGGGTTGAATTAATATATCTATCTTGACCTACCAAACTGGGGAAGCTTCTTCTTTCAGTCTGTTAGCCCTCAGGTGGATACACTGAAATATTTAGCTCTCCATGACTCCAATCATTTATTCATTATCTAATATATAACTAAACACCTATAAAATTGCTTGAAACTGTTACACATTAAATTCCGTAAGAACATTTTCAGGGAAAAGATAGGATTTTTCCCCCAAAAAATTGTAATGCATGCTCTTTGTTTCCACACCCTATTTTATATCTCTGATATATCCATATTTAAGTGAAGAAGTAAATGTCTCTTTTATTGTCTAATCTGAATTGAAACATTATGAAGCTTTTCTAAGCATCTTTGTTTCTACTAGTTCCTAGACAACTTGGATCTAATTAAATAATTTAAAGCAGTATCTTCAGTCAAAACAAATGAAATAATAGTTCTGTTAGTCACCTTTTTGCTAGCCTGCACTATAGACATTAATGAGAAGACCAGAGAGTAGGTTTCATAGCTGAGGAATAACTAACATACACTACTTTTTTCTTTTTCAACTTTCACTTTGCTTGTTGTCAACACATAGCTCCTTTACATAAAATATAGGCTACATGAGACAATGTTTATACAGCATAAAAGCCATCACCTTTTTCTATGTAGACTGCATCTCACAAATACATCTGGTAAGAAGTTTTCACATTTGTGATTATGACAACTTTCTCTTAAAAAATATTAAATGATGGCACTTCTGATAACAGATGTCCCCAAAATTTGTCATTGCAATACTATAAATGACTTGTAGATAAAAGAATGTGGTCCCATTAATTGATAGAACCTATATACTTCTACATAAGTACCCAAACATATCCACAGCAGCTTTGACAACTCTGACAAAAGGCCCTAAAGTTTATGGAAAATTGAAAAAAAAAAACCTATAGTAAACTCTGTACACATATACATGATAAGCCCATGAATACTGTTCCAGTCTTATCAAACTCTACATCTACAGGGGACTAAGCAAGGTAAAGGCTTTATATTACACTTAGCAAATGCTTAGTTCATGAGGTCAGAGCTGGTCTCTGAAGACTGACTGATAAGACCGGGAAGATGTTAAGAGCTGGAAAGGATTTTAGTACTGTATATTTGGAGAGAAGGTAATCATCTGTAGACAGTAACACGTTGGAAGGCAGAATCAAATCAGATAGAAAGCCAAATCAACAAAGATACTCAGTCACTGCAAACCAGTTCTTACAGTGTTTCCCATCTGGCAACCTCCTGCCTAGCAGAGTTTGCATAGCTGACTCAAATGAACAGAAGAAACTTTCTGAATCTTCAGTCTTGCATGAAGAAAAATGTAAGAAGAATGTAGTATTCTTAGTGTGCTCTTGGATTGAAGTACCACAAATAAGGTAAGATATTAAATTTGAAATATGGAAGCTGCAGTTAAAACCTGGGAAGAACCAGGTTTAGATCCCATCTCTGCTTAAACTGGAAAACAGACTTTTGAGTTTACATCACTCTCCTGCGAGATTAGTTGTTTAATCATCAAATTGTTAGTGTATTCTGACCATTTCCACCTACAATACTCTCACATTGTTTAAAATATTCTGTATCTGACCCACTATGCCTGACAATTAGTAAGTATTTTTAAACTATGGTACATACTTGGAAGCCCTGAATTTCACTTCTAGCTACAAGCAGTACTTAAGTGGTTTATCCAATGGAGATTAAATTTAACAGGTAACACCAAGGAATCATTACCCAGAATACTCTGCTATGCAGGCAACCACTTAGGATATGAGTGATCAATCTCAAACACTTGTTTCACCATACTTGCTCTTTTACCTATGCAGAAGAGATATGAAATGTTCATTCTGCATGAGTGCCTGAAGCACAACATGAAGAAATTCATCTACATCTTCTGAATACTTGTGTCTGGGTGAGTCATGCTCTCCCTAAGGGGCATGCAACAGGAACAAACTGAAATACAGAAGGCTCCCTCTGAATATTGGGAAACACTTTTTCACTCTGAGGGTGACTAAACCCTGGCACAGGTTGTCAAGGGAGGTTGTGGAGTCTCCATCTTTGGAGACATTCAAAACCTGTCTGGACACGACTGCAGCTAATGACCTCCAGAGGTCTCTTCCAAATTCAACATTCTGTGATGATGTGATTCATTACTATTGAATTTGTCTTCTCTACAGTTTTGGTGAAGTTTATTAGAAATGTCTATTTTGGGAATTTCAACACTGCAATTCACTGGCAGGAACATAAGCTTCAAGATCTTTTGTTACTTCCAAACTACTGTGTTACTTTCAAACTATCACCACTAGGTTAATGTTTTGAAAAATCTTAGAAATATGCAATCTTGCATTAAGAGGTTTAATGTAACTGTTATCTATAGACTTTGTAGTGAATTTACTCCAAAATGAATGACAAATCAGAAATACTTATTAGACTTCAGTCTATACAACCAAAGTACATATGAAGAAATATAAAACAGCTGGGTCAAGATAAGAGAAATGGAAATTTTAGCTTCAAGGACTCTTTATGAAATGTAACACAAAACATAATGATAATTAAACATATTGCAAGCATCAGAGTAACAATGTCCACATTATACTTCTCTGTGCTCTGCTCTGATCTGCTTGATCCAGAAGGTTTTTGTACTTGATGACAGCAGGCAGTGCTAGTGATGTCATACTGGAGTCATTTCCCCATTAGAAATTACCTTAAAGTTACAATGAATTTTGAAGACAGACTATTGTAAGGAATGGAGACACTATTGCTTTGGTCATTCCCTAGGCAATGAAAGGGCATGGCACTTGTAGAGCTGTGAGAGGCTACTACAGACCTTACTGTGATCTCTCCTCCATTCAGCTTTTCACTGTCTCAGAAATCCCATTCCATAAAAGTTAACTGCAAAAGCTGAAATTACCAAGGACTGAATGTAATTGTCTGATGTTATTTTGTGCCCCTCTGCATTACCAGACACAAATTATGCCTGAAACTTGAGGACACATGATATGAGTGCAGGAGAGTGATAATGTCAGTGATACTTAACGTTCCAATAGTTACTTGACTTGCTGAAGCTTCTTTCCTTGCCTTGCTTGCTTGCTTTCCTTTCTTACTTTGTCTTCTTTTATGCTTTTCTTTCTTTCTTCCTTTCTCTCTGTACACCTTGATTACTTAAAGGATATGCAAAATCACTGCAAAATCACTGCATTGAGCACTAAATGATACACAAAAAAGAAACAGAATATACTTGCCTTCTGCGTGGTGTTATGCAATCACTGCTCTGCTGCTAGACACTGTAAGACAAAAACACCCTTCACTTTTGTAGGAAGAGAGTAAATACATAAATCTAAGAGATACTTCTTTCAGGTAAAGAAGGCAGAGCTAATTTCTATTTCCTGGCTAAGTATTCTTAGAAGTATTTTTCATGCCAGTACTTTGAATTTGGTTTCATTTTTAAAAAGTACAAGAAACATCACACTTGCTTGCTTGGAAGCTAAACAGTGACACAGACAAATCATTTGGCTAGTCTGCAAATAGGGAGCTTTTACACATTCCTCTGTTTGTTACACTGATCCATGGCTGCTGACTTGTTTAATGAGCACAAACTAAAAAAAAAAAAAAAAAAAAAAGGACTAGGACTTTTTTCTTCTTTTTTTTTTTTTTGTTTTTTGTTTTTAATGCTATTAGCGTACCAGCATCTACTGGTCTTGATTCTGACTGCTGTCAGTCCTATATAATTATACACTATTACACCTCTAACGACTTCTAGAAATTTTCTAACAGATGTGTAAATCTAGTTGTCTCCTTGTCCTCCTAGTTTAATGTGATAGAATTTCTTGTACTAAAAATGAATTTAATCCAGGGTAGTAAGAATCATGAGTGAATATTTAAAATGTTATACGTGATACAGGAAAAAATGCCTAATTGAATGGAAAAATGATTCAACCAATACCTTTTAAATCCACGTTTGTTTACTTTTCAGCATTCAACAGGATACAGTCTACTTTTTAGAACATGCTTACTCTGTGTTTCTTGCTTTAGCATCAACCTGAAGTACAAAATACCAGAGTTGTACATTTCTCTTTTGTTAACTAGACCAATAGAAGCAGAATGCATTAGTAACCCAGTGATATCTCCACACCAACTAGAAGGTCTGAAAGGCTTTTGATAAACTTTGGCAATGAGCTTCCCAAAGACGTGAATGAATAAACACAACCTTTAGAAGTTCAACTGTATCTCAAATATGCAACATCCACTACGCATACTTGATGAATTATCAGTCGATTTGTAACAACCATTTAGAGAACGAGAATAATATATGTGTCAGGAAAACCAACACAGTTTGTAAATGCTGAGAAAGCACAGAAATAACCTCTCTGGGGTGATATTCAGAAAGCTGCTGTGATTTGTGTCCATACAGTGAGACATGAAAAACAATGAGTGCTTTTGTCATCTTTCAGGAAGAAAAAACAACAATTATCAGGTTATATATTTTTATCATGAGAAAGGAAGGGGAGGAAGAGGGTGTTGGTTGGTTGGTTTTGTTGGTTGCTGCTGGTTCTTGATTTTCCCCAGAATTACATTTTCACACAAACGCTGTGCCGTGGTTTAAGCACAGCCAGCAACTCAGAACCATGCAGCCACTCGCTCACTCCCCCCCTCTTTCTTCCCCACTGCTCCCAGAGGGATGGGGAGGAGCATCAAAAGAATGTAACTCCCATGGGTTGAGATAAGAACAGTCCAGTAACTAAGGTATAACACAAAATCACTACTGCTGCCACCAATAATAATAATGATAAGGGACATAACAAGGGAAAACCGCTCACCACCCACCAACCGACACCCAGCCCGATCAAGCAGTGATCTAACCCTTCCAGGTAACTGCCCCCAGTTTCTATAGCGGGCATGACGTGCTGTTGCATGGGATACCTCTTTGGTTGGTTTTGGTCAGGTGTCCTGTCTCTGCTTCCTCCTGGCTTCCCCTCCTCCCTGGCAGAGCATGAGACTCAGAAAGTCCTTGGTCACAGTAAACATTACTGAGCAGCAACTAAAAACATCGGTGTTATCAGCACTGTTCCCAGGCTGAAAGTCAAAACCACGGCACTGCACCAGCTACTAAGAAGGAGAAAAATGACTGCTACTGGTGAACCTAGGACAGTTAGTTTAATGCAAGGGCTGGGCACACGAAACCTTATCATACCTCACAGACCAGTGTGGAACAATCCTCCAGATTTTAGCTTTCTTTATCACATGTACATTCCACATCTCAGCAGGCAATAGCAAGTGTAAATATATACGGCAGCCACCTCCCCCAAAGCCAGACAGAAAAATGCATAATGATTTCTAGAAGTAGAACAGCTATAGGAATACTGAACTTTTGCTGGCTTCTCTTGACGTGGAATATCAAACAAAACTTTAAGTGCAAAAATTCCTGGTGTTGATTAAATAATAAAGCTATAAGCAATAGAATAACACTGAATTAATTTGAATTCATTGCCTTTGTGTGCAAAGAGCTCTATATTTTGTGATCTCACAATTTTGGAATCCAAATTCTTTCAGTTGGTGCCAACTCCATTTTTCGGGATTTGCACAGCTGAAGGAACAAACAAACAAACAAACAAACAAAAAGCAACCAAAACCCAATAAGAACAACAAAAAATACTTTCAATCTGAATTTAAAATTAAACACTTTGCCAAAGAAAGTTGTAAGTTTTCATCTTCAATTCCTGAACATGTATGACATGGAATGCTCTTAGGAAAGAGGAAAGATGATGCAACTTCACTGGTATTAAACCTGAAACTCAGACACTGTTTTAATACTTCTGAAGAAATGTGCAAACAGACAGTGTATGGACATCTATAAAACAGCTTCCATGGGGAGAAAAACCCTGTTATATTTGTAAAGCCACTCAGTGTGTTTAAAATGGAAAGACAAAAAAAATAAAACATCTTGTAAATACTAAAACAAATGACAGCACCAAAACCTCCTAATGATATGCTAGAGAGAGACACCTAATGGATAAGGAAAAAATAGCCAAACTCCTAAGCTTGCTTGGAATTTTGACAAACTATTTGATATCAGAAAATGACATATTAGATATGACAGATTTCTCAGCCTCTTAGAACTTCTGATCTAAAAAAGGAAAGCCTCAAAACAGCTGTCATGCAATTAATAAAAAATGCACAATACTCAGATTTCATGTGGTAATTGTCTTGGGCACCACCCATCCTCCCCCTCATGCATATGCATACCATTTTTACTTCTCACAGAAGACTACAATTCTCATTCATGACCAGATAACAGAGTGCTACCTCTACTACATACACAGCAAGCAATATACCAGAGAAGTACTTAGTATGTAGCCCATTTCTCCTAAAAGCTGAGAGCTTGAGAATGAACAGCAACATGTGCTCATAAAATTCTTCCTGGTTCACAAGCTCATATTCTGAGAGTTTTGTAAAACATTGGAAATTATATAATCAAAAGGAAAAAAAATATAAACTTATTACAGCAGAACTGCTCTTATGACAGGAACAGGAGTAAATACGCAAGCACATACACAAAAAATTTGAAGTATAAAAAAATATAGAACACACAAAAAGCTTCTGCCTTTCCCTTTTGAAATAAAAGACTGAAGACAGTCTTATTTATGGGATAATATTATCAGTCAGCCAAATTAATCAAGCAGACAATGACACTGAAAGGACTCAGAGTTCTCTAGAAAACAGCAATGTAACCAACTATACACAAACACATACACCCACCTACAAACATGTATATTCACCCTATATTCCTGCATATTCATACACTTGGAAAAATGAGGTGTTGCTACATTTTTTGCCAAGAAAACAGCAATAAATCTGGGACAGTCCCCAGAACTGCTACAACAACAACCTGCAAGTTGCTCTTTAAACAGTTTCTCCTTCCTGCTCCAGTACTGACTTTCTACCAACACTGCACCAAATATAGAACAAGCTTTGCAAACTTTTGGGGTTTTTCCCCCCCACTGTTCCTTTTGATTCAAAAATACAGACTTCCACAGACTAAAGTGGCTATTTGTTTCTAAGTGTGGAAACATCTGAAACAGATAAAATCCCAATACAGATTAAAAGATTTACAGTTATCACCTTCCAATATTCTTCTTCAAGCTCACAGCAAGACATCAGGCTGGAAGAGCTAGGGAAAAACCCAAACAAAATCACACTGGAAGAGCAAGAAGAGTAATTGTAGCAAATACCCAACCTTAGGATTTCCTAAGTCATAACATCAAAATTATTTCTAGTAAATCCTTGGAAAAGTTAAAACGCATAAGATGAAAAATAACAGAAAGCTTACAGTAAGTAAAACAGACTCTCCGTTAGAGTCTAAATCACATTTTTGAAAAAGTAGTGAAAAACTGTAAGTCCACTCAATGATTTCCAGAGATGAAAACATTAATTAGTCAATCACTTTCACCAGTAGAAGAGATAAGAAAAGTATCATTTTTCAAATGCACACTGCCCAAGAGATTTAACTTAAATTATTTTGCTTTGTAACTAGAAATATTAGTCTTTCCTTTGTAGAATAAACAGAATTGGAGTAAAAGCTTCAGCCAAACACAACTGACAACAAACAGAAGAAAAGATATCACAAGAATAATCACAGAAAAATGCACAAGTATGTACAAGTGATATTTTTTTTTCTCAGAAAATTAATTTCAACATATAGCACATAAAATGTTTCCCCAAAACAACTTGTGACTGCCTGTTCTACTGTAAAAGGAACATTTGTTTAACTGTTGCTTAGATGAGGAATTCTATAAAATGTGAAGAGTCTGGAACATGAGCAGATCTTTCATGCAAAGTTGTATTACTTATTATAAAATCTACGCATGCATATATCAGTAAATCAAATTTTAAAGAAACAATTTCTTCTACCTGCTTTTTTTTCTAGGTCTACACTGTAGGCAGTGCCTGCATATTTACCTGTGCAATTACAGTACTCTTTACCTCTGAAACAGGAATGTCTACGTAAAACATAGCAATAAAACAATGCTCAACACGTAAAATCTGGGTCTGCATTTGGATCTACTGGCTTCTATTTGAGGATGTCTGGAGTCTCATTCTCCTCGATGGATCGGGACTGGTACATGAATTTCAATTCTAGGCAAATGGTAAATTTCTCTACAAGGTTATCAGATTGGGGTATTTAAATTCAGCCAAAGCAGCAGATGTTTTGTGTTAGTTCAGTGGCTATTCATGAGCACACATAACAGGTACCAGAGGAGTTGTTATCAAAGATGATTCTAATAAAACGCTACTACCAACTGTCAACTTCTTACTATTTATCACTTCATGTTTCTAGACATATTCCAATTTGTTTTCTTTTCCTAGATTAAGACAATTGATGACACAACAATAATGTGAAATGACATAATTTTAACTGAAAATTCTAAAGATTTCTAAAGCAATAAAAAAGAAATCTGATGCTTTTAAAAAGCACACAAGATGTCTGCTTGACAGTGACTTCAGGCTTCGGGGGGGAGGGGGAAGGTGTGGTGGTTTGGTTTGAGTTTGGTTAGGTTTGGGTTTTTTTACCATTGATTATGAAGTACTGAAGGAAAGGAATGGATTATTTGGACCTTCAAAAGTGAATAATCCATTGTAAAACAATCATTTCAGAAAAGGATAAAACAGTGAAGACTACAAACCATAAAATACTAGAGATATAAAGAACATAGGAGAGTAAGGAAATAGGAATGCAGGTTGTGCGGTGCAGTTTTCTAGGGTAAGAACAGAGAGAAGCAGCAGTAATAGCTTTCCATTAGAAGCTGCTGCCCATAGAAGCCTGGCTCCTGACCTGATTCTTCAGGATACAGATCAGATTTCTACAACTAAGAAATAATGGCTATATTTAAATGAGTATAAATGAAAGAAACATCGTATCTTTACTTAGACACCAAACTTAGCAGCATTTTTGTAGGCTTCAAGAGAACAAAAAGCTCCTTGGACCAAAGAATATTGTTCTTTTTTACGTGGTTTCCTGAAAAATGAATACTGTTGCCTTGCTCAGGTCCTCTTGATCACTTCCAGTAACCAGTTCTATCTAAGTCCAGTACATGGGAAAAGTTCTCAAAGCTTTAACATTCCTATAAACTTTGTGAAAGCAGGCAGCTGGGTAGAATGTCTGCTAGCTAAAAGAAAACGAAATGAACACAACTTATACTTAGCAGTGCAGAATCTACTTTTCAGTCAAGGCCTCTCTTTCAAATTGATTCTCTCTTGTCTAATAAAGGGTGTGTTTATACTGCAGCCTAAGTATTACTCAAAATATCAATTCACAAATACAAACCCAGAAGAAATAAGGATGCATTTAATTTTACAGAACTATTTCTTAAACCAAAATCCTTTAATTCAAAGTACACAGACCAGCATGCTGCTCCTCCCCCTCCGTCTCTCCAGCAGGTAGACAGCCACTCTCTCTTTTTCTCCTTTGCCCTATGAATCTTCCACTCCTGTCAGCACAGTGGGTCAGTACCATAGAGCCCCAATACCTGCCAGCTCCCATTCCCCAGTCATCCTCCTGAGACTATTGAACAACCTCATAGTTAAAAATGGCTACAGGAAAACAGATATGTGATCATGCTTCAGAATTCATGAAAAACATAATCCTGCCCATCTGTACAGGGAGTACCTCTCCCAAAACATATCAGGCACTTCCAAAGATGACGGCAGCATTGCAGTGCCACACTTTTTTTATCTCTAGATTTTAACAGATATTAAGTAGAAACAATGATGCAGTAGTCACACTGGGTAACTACATGCAGAAGTCTAAATTTAAGTGTCCATGGAAATTAAGATCATGGTAACATATATATGCTGAGGTTTAGGCACACACACATTTTCACAGCTGTGAGAGCACTGGGTTATTGCCTAGGATTTAGGCACTAAACTTCCACAAGTCTAGTTTTTATCATCAAGACAGGCAATCTAGTTCTCACTGCTCTTGATCATCAGGAATCATGCACATAAATGATGTCCCAAAGATGGTATGAAGTATTTTGTGTCTCTTCCACTCTTACTAGCATTCTACCAAGAAGAGAGAGAGAAAGGTACAGTGTGTAAGGAAACGTACATTTTACTATTATGTTATTACTGTTTTCTTTGTATCAGGAAGTCAATCATCTATCCTTTGAATCAGATTTTAGGTAAAATTTTTTAGTTGCTTTAAGAACATTTGAATGGGATCAGATCAGAACTCCAACTGGTTCAATATCCTGCCTGTGAAAGCACTTCTTACAGCAGTCCAAGGGAAAGAAAAGCGTAACAAACATACCAGAATTCTTTCCCTGGAATATTCCCCCAGCAATCAGTATTTGTGTTTGTGCAAGACTGAAATTTTTTTCATCTCCTGAACTTGAAGTTGTAGTCGTAATATTTTTCCTATGAGCCTTACGCTGCTCACAGGGTACAGAAATGTAGCAGTTCTACACTTCTGCTTAAATAAGTGACCCCTCTGTTCTATCTAGAGGAAAGAACAGATGAGCAGGTGCACCAAAAACATGTTCATGAATAAAGCTAAGATGTTAACCACCACGGCCTCGAAAGATGACACAGAGAAATCCATAGTCAGCTATTAGAAAATATCAGACATTTTTCAATTTATTTCCCACTAAGTTACTTGGGGGGATGGGATGGAGGAATAGAGAAAATTCCTAAGAATTGGACTTATCGCTATCTACATTTTTCTGGATCACTCAGGAAGACATTACACAGTCATGTATACATGTTGAAAGCAGCAGTTGCAGAACAGTTATTAAAAAGATATGGATCGTATAACTTCTTTTATGACTGCAACTTAACTCTGCAAATTTAAATGCAAAAAAATCTCCTATCAGACTGTGGTATGATACTAGGCTTGCACAACAATTTATTATCAATCTTTACATTTGAACTGGAATAAAAGCAAGTTCATAAGCAGTGTTAACACTAGTGAAATAGAAGACTACTTTCCCTTCCCAACTAGTAATAGTTTGAGTTTCCAGAATCTGCTAATTTTGGAACTCTATCTTTCTATTTCAAAGCTAATATGGTGAGATACTCCAGTTCACATTTGCAGCAGAGTACTGGGAAGATATCCTACAAATTTGGTCAGATCAAGGTAGCTCCTGAAGCAGAAGCAGAGAGCAGTATTGTGTCAGCACAAACCTGTGTCAATTTAACTGGTATGTTAAGAGGTACAACATATTAGCTTGGACAAAACAATATGCTAATTCAATGATATTATTTTCTGAGACCCCAGCCAGTGTCTTTGCACTTCAAATAATGACATAATCAGCCTGACTGACCCTCGTTTTAGGGTCAAGAAAAATCTTGCGGGTTAATTATCATACTGGTTACTTATAATGGATAGGTGGCTTTTGTATAGTTATGATTATCTGGCATATCTAGCTGATTTCAGTGTTAATAATAGCTTGTTCAAAGAAGTATTAAAATACAGCATTGATTTCAAAAATACTATTATCACTGTGCTAATATACAACAATTCAATTAGCAAAGATGACTGGCAACTTTTACCTAAAAATGTTCCCTGCTTTCCTGTGAATATCTGAAGTAAAACTTAGCTAAATAAAAATTAAGATCAAAATATCTACAAGCAATCAGAAACATGAATTGCAAAACTTTAGACATAAGAAAAACTTTCCAGAGAATAAATGTTCAGAAAGCTTGGACACTTTAAGTATCAGCTGTTATTTTTAAAAACCTCTAAAATAAATCTATTTTAAAATAATTTGCCATATTTTTACTGCAAGTTCTCCTACCCATTCTGCTCCCCTATCCTGGCAAATTTCTATAGTCCAACCTGCTTCACTGAGCAGTACGGAGATGTTCTCTATTGGTAAATGCCTAGGAAGTTGAATGACAGTTAAGCAGGAATATTTATTCTCTTTTCCAAGTCTCTCAGTAAGTTTCTTGCTGGCCTTTTTTTTTTTTTTTTAATGTTTCCCTATGCTCTATGCTTCCATTAAATAAAATTAAATTACACTTAAATACTTAAATAGGCCAATACCTCCTCCAGCTAAAGTCAAAACTATTTTTATCATCTCAACTAACAATATTGTATCTGGTGTTCATTATGCTCAAGCCAAAACAAGATCTCTTCCTTCTCTTAGCGTAGGAAGAATTTACTCTCAAATACCTGATTATTCAAATGTCTGCTCCAGTGAGTAGCCGTCCAGCACACTAAGGTAAAACCATACATTTTGTCACAAATTTAAATGATTAGATCTTAGGGTTTGTTTGTGTTTTTTTTCTGAAAAGCATATTTTTCACACATCAGAATAAGGGACAATGGAAGAGCTTTTCCTATCAAAGTGCAATGGTGAGCCCTATACACTCAGAGTTGCAAGGGCTACCTACAGTTCATCCCTTGGTGAAACACATACAATTCATTCAATGCATCTTTGAAAATGCATTTTTTCCAAAAAGACCATTGCATCAGTCCTTTCTTTAACATGGGCTGCCACAGTCTCCTCGAACATTCAGCTTGTATTTTCACTCAGCATTGGACTGGGAGAGGTTATTTTGCTAATTTAGTCAACAAAGGATAGCCATATACTAAAAAACACATCAATCTGAGCAGGGGATAAATTAGAATATCTTTGCAGTGTTGTTTTACTAAATAAGGTTGACTAAAAGCGGTTACCTCTAAGCATAATTATAGAACAATTTTACAGCTTTTATCAACCTACCTGAAATTATTAGATCTAATCTGCTGTATCATACCATTGTACAGTTTAAATTTTTCAAAAATAGCAGTTCCCATATTTTGGTAAGTACTGTTAATGTTATTAGAATATACAACATGCAATTAGACATGATTCATTACTTATACCCACTAATTTGATTTGATACACATGTTCCAATACAGTTTTCATAATAATCTATTTTCATTTCTGTAGTTTAAGCTTTATGTGAGACAGCTGTCAATTTATTTTTATTACTCTCTACTTCCATTGTTCCAAGTTTAAACTTCACATGTCAAACTGACAACAAGGAAAGTTTAATGTACTTCTAAGTCATACAAACACACCTGTCAAATTACAGTACAAAACTCTTATCAGGAAACTTGAGAAATCTCTAAAAAAATTACAATTCCTTGAAGCTTCTCTGTGTGTGCGTGTGTGTGTGTGTGTTTACTGAAAATACTACAGACAGTATGAAATATAAGGTGTTTTACGAAGTGGAAAATTACTTCAGTGGCAGATAGACAAACTTCTTCTCCTTTCTTGCCAGGAAGAAATTTGCCTCTGGAGATTTCAGATCTAGACATCAGACACCATCATCACTGTCCTATCTCATAAAACCTTCCTCTGCAGAAAGGATAACTCCTATTCAGATCATAGTATGGACATCTAGAGATAGGATCATCACAGCACCATTATTTTCAATTATCATGTGGACCTACTGCTTTGAAAGCTAGATAAAGATATTGGGAAAAAAATCCTTTTTTTCTTCCAAGATAGACCCTTCAGGGTAGTACCTTTGTACAGCCATGTTAAAGTTCACTACTATGAACTCTTCAGCCAGAATGTCTGTTTCAGTGATATTTATTAAAGTGGTTGCAGTCAAACAAAGATTACATCATTTTACACCCAAGTCTTACAGATTAGGTCAGGGCTTCTTCAAAATGAAGGTTAAGCTCATTTACTTCAGGAAAAGGCTTTGAGATCAACTGATGAAAAGTGGTATCTGTAGCCAGTACATTAACATAACTGTGTAATAGCTCATCTTCAGACAACCCATGCTGATTTCTATACATATTTTTAAAAGCATTGGTTTTACTGGTTCTGACTAGATTTTGGAATGCCTTTAAAGAGAAATGTCTTCCTTTCTTCACTATTCACTTTTTTCTTAAGGGGATGAGGGGAGAACAACAAGAAAAAAGAAACAAAAAAACCCCAACAACCCCGAACCAACAAACCTAATAGGAAATAGTCTTATGTTTATATTTTTAATATAGTTAACTAAAAAACAGCTCTATGACACACAGTCATCTCACATACTGAAGTAAGTACCATGGTTGATGAAATCTAAACAGATAAAGAAAAGCTTCAGGGCCATATGATTGTGCTGTTGCCAACTTCTAAGAAACAGAGCACTGGGAAGTCAATAATATAGGTGTGCAAGATAAACATAGTAGTAATAACATAAAATAAACAGTAAGTTAAAAGAAACCATAGAACTCAATCTGAAGACCCCAGTGCAGAGCACCTTTCAAGAATGAGTATTTTCATGTATTTCCCTTGCAAATCTAGAAGTACACTACAGTTATAAAAAGATTTTTCTTGGAAAGCATACTAAATGATCACTTTCACAGACTGTCCCTGTTTCATTTTAAAAATCAGCTCTTTCCCCATTGCTCTTCAGCAATCTCATTAGACAGGTGCTCAACACAACTTCTTTTCACTGACCATTGGAAACATTTGTTAATCTCCACAATCGTCCATACCAACTTGTTTTTGTACATTTGCTCAAGTCCTAGAGCATCTGGGAGCTTCCTGGAGACTTTAAATGAGAGTAAGATGTCACTGGTGTGCTTTAATGACATTCTAAAAGAGAAAACTTGCATTAAAATTCAAGAGATTTGAACTTTATATTCTAAAAAAAGCAGGAAGATTTCCTTTTCTATTATGCCATTGAGAAACAAGATACAAGGATGAACCGAGTTCCTGAGATCATACAGATAAGCTGCGTAGAATGAGAAACTGAATTTGAGCCATTGCCTTTGTATACTTTTTGCTAATGACATTTCTTTTTTCTAAGTTGCTAAATGAGGTTCTGATACATGCAGGACACTTTTTCCTTCCATTATATAAATATTACTACAAATTCAGAAAAAAAACCCCAAAATCCAACAGATTTTTTAATTCAAAATACTTGAAGTCATGCTAAATATTCAACAGTCATCCAAATTTTCTTTTTGGCAGTTACATTGAGGCAAAGAGCACAAAGCACTGAGAAAATGAAAAAGGAGTATTACTGAGATGACACAAGAAGGGACAAAATATTTGGAAACCACAGATGAAGTTTATTAGAAATTCACTTTCCTGAACGATTATTGTAGTTCTCAAATTACACTGGTTAAAGCTAGCTATTTTGCTTTTTAGACATCTGCTTGAAAATGCAGTTTTCACTCAGAGTGCCTTTGCGTGATGTCTATATTCATATCCACAATATCACTGATATGCTTTCTAAATTTACAGCCTCTGGACAAGCCAGGAGAAAAAGAGCATTCCTGACTAGCAAGGCAAGAGCCCAGCCTTGTTTCCCACCATTAAACAGTGTGAGTTGGAGAGTGATAGCTGACCTTACAGAATTATACTCTTCTTTAATTAACCACCTTCATCCAAATACTGTCAGGTACAAACCCAAGCAGCGGTGGTAAAGCAGATACTCTGTTTTTAAAATTTCTGCACCAAAATGTTTGTGATATGGTTTAGCTACACTTCATATTGGATTGTGGAGTTGTGCCTTCCACTTCCCCAAGCATCCCTTCATATTTGATACTACCAAAACACAGTACACCAAAACATTGATACCCAGACAGCCGGCCTCCAACATGTAGAATATGTATGTATCACAACATCATAAAAGCATTGGTTCTTTCCACAACTACGCAATATCTTTCTCCCCTCACTCTCTGAACAAACTCCTCCTTGCTGTTTCCTAGTCTTTATAGTCTTCTCCCAGCCTGACCTTGATTCTAAAGGCTGTACACATCTGGGTTCAAGAGCTCAGAGCTCTTAGAGTCCTATTTATTTCAGTCCCATTTCTATGTTTCTCCTTGCCCAGCAAATCTTCACAGATCTCCCTACCAGTCCCTTTGCCAGCAAGTTGCATTGACTTTCAACAACCTGCCCCTGTTTGCAGTTTGCTGCTCCACACAGCTTTGTCTCTTTCTTACAGAATCTTTTTGATCCATCATCACCACTCTCAGCTAAAGCTATTCCTTCTGGCAAAGAAACCCTCAGTCTACAGTTCTACTCATACAATCCTTCAGCCATACCTACAGAGTCTGTATGACCACTGTGTACCACGTACCAGAAAAAATTTAAGCACCCAAGAGCCAAAAAGCTTTCAGAACAACTGTTACTGGACCTAAGGTCTTTCTGATTATCTCACAAGAGAAGCAAAGATAATAAATAAAGAACACTGAACAGAAATATTTTGAGGGTAAATTCTGCTTTGCTTGTATTTGGCCCCTTTCTTCATCCATTTCCTACTGCCCTAACCTGTCAACTTCCTGGGAACCCAACAGAATTCTACTGCAAAGAAGTTGTTAGGAGTTGAAAAGTCCATCTGTAATACTAGGAATTAAAAGGGTAGCAGTTAAAATTATTAACTGCACTTGTTATTTGTATTACTACTGTTATGATTATTCATTGTACTGAGACAGAACCTAAAAAGCCCTTTATTTTACCCTCCTGACAAGTACAGAAAAAAAACCCCCACACAGTGATTTCACCAGATGTTGCAATCTAAACACTGCAAAAGACAAGAAATGAGATACTACAAGAAAATAATGAAAAATGATAGCATGATAGGAAGAGATTTCAAGAACATCAGCAGTCTAACTGTTGGCAATTCATGTAGCAACATAACAAAAGAGTGGAGTGATCTTTGGGAACAGTAAATGCTTTTGGAATAGTAAAAGCCTTCTGAGCTTCAAACAAAGCATGGGAAAAAGTTTAAAATGAATGTCTGAAAAATTAGCAATTGAGCAATGAAAGTTGGAGTTTAATGACAATACAAAGTAGCCCTCAGGACGAGAGTCATACCGAAAGTATGTATAGATGATGAGGCAAAAGAAAGGGCAGTTGGAAGAAGCAAGATGCTTTTGTGTGGTATTAAATATTCTTACTATTTTCTTCTTTTTCCTGGCCTACTATGGCTGCAAATAAGAACTGCAAAGTTTTATGAATTTTTGTTTTACAGAAGATTGAGTATGTGAACTTATACAGTACATTATCCTATTTCTAGTCTGACTTTGCAAAAAAAGCCCAAGCCGAGTTTACAATATGAATATTTATCATTATTTAATTTTCTGTAATATATGCATAGGTTTATATACAGTTTGGAATTCTTAATATTGAGTCAGTTGTATGGAATTTTACTGGCTAGAATGCGTATGATCTACTTGTGAAATATTTCCTGGAAAGCATTAGTGAATGGAAATTCATTTGACATTTCTATCAGATATTCTGATTACTGTCATTTCACTGGGATACATCTTTCAGTGGAGAAACAGGTAAATCTGGAATTCAAAATATTATCAATAACTCTCCACTCTCAATACTTATTGCTTTTGGTTAACACTATTCTTTGTCAATCAAGTTAAAACAAGGACTCAAAAGGGAGACACCTTGGCACATGTATCCATTACCCCTTCTACAGTGTAGTACTCCCACTGGTTTTCATGGGAATTGTACTTATGAAAGGACTGTATTATTAGGTTAGATTAAAAGAAGACATTTGGAAATACTTAAGTCATCATACTACTTCAGAACCTAATATTTACAATGGTACTTCAACCTGCAGCAATATAAATACAAACACAAAATGCAGCTCCTGAAAATACATTATGGATTTTTCTTAATTTTAGATTAATTTTTCTTAATTTAGATTAATTTTTAATTTTAGAGATATCACTAAAAATCACACCAAGTTATAACTACTTTTTTGCTTTTTCATAGAAGAACAAATACAGAAATATGAATAAGATCACTCAAAAAAACCTTGGTGTGATTTCTTAAACATGAGAAGTTACGAGCCAGTAAGAGGACAATAAAACAGTTAAAAAACAAATAAATACCCGTGTAATCACATAAAGATCTTTAAAGTTTTCTTTGGTAACCACTACGTCTTCATGACCAGATTATATTAACCCAGATTCCCTAGAAACATCAGAAGTCATTTTTAATTCTTCAGAAACATTGATACAAGGAAAACAAGTGCCTCGAAAACATGGGGTTAAAATACTTTTAACTTAACTTAGGTTTGTGTTGTGATAATAGAATTTAGTAGTTTTACTAGCAAGAGTGAATTGTTTCTTTTCATCTTTCTACTAAGTGAGCTACTTCTTACCATCCTTCTAATTATCAGCTAGTTTG
>JANHGB010044335.1:35471-48947 GCA_026283785.1 Coracopsis vasa
GGCCAGGCTGACAGAGCCTTGGGTGACATGGTTTAGTGTGAGGTGTCCCTGCCCATGGCAGGGGTGTTGGAACTTGATGATTTTAAGGTCCTTTCCAACCCTAACTATTCTATGATTCTGTGTAGTGTACATGAAGACAGATTCCAAACATAAATGTAGAGTGGAGCGTGCTATCTAATATAGCAGCCTCTTCTGTTAAGGACAGCTTGTAATTTATGTCTCAGCCCCCTTGTAAGGATGACGATGCTTCAAGGTGGTAGCTTGTTAATTTTTATTTGTTTCTAAAATATATTGTGCCCTGTGACTATATTATGGTTTTATGCTCTTGAAGCTAGGTGTTGTCATATTTTATGTGCTGTGTAACATATTGCTGTAAAAGGTATAATAGTCTGTCTTTTGAGAGCACTGCTATTCCTTCCTATATAAAGTATAGGTGCTGCTGATATATTGTTAAAACATCAGCGGTACGTAAGACAGCTGTAGCTATTGTATTCTGTGGGCTTATTACTGGGCAATATGAATATTGTTTGCTCTATTTTACAGGGTTTTGCTGAGACTAGATCCTTCTCCAAATGATTATGAAGATGATGTAGTAGAATTGTTTGGCTTTCAGTGGGTTACTGAAATGGCATTAGTTGAATCCTTTGGACTTCTCTTTGGATTACTTAGGTATGATAATGTATTTTATAATTAATTCACTTCTTTAATTATATTCACCATAAAGATGTAACAAACTTTTCAAGTTTCTTATAGTAAAATTGTAAAAGACCGTGGGCTATGTAAAGCATCCAGAAAGATTATGCTGTTTGTCTAACGCTCCGGTAAGTGATCGATAAGACACAGACGGAATTGCAGAATGAAGTAAATTTTTCCACAGATTTTTAATCAATGTGGTGCATATTTTAGCCATCAGTAGATAAAAATTGGTAAGTATAGTTATTACAACAGCGTTGTAATTAATTTAGAAGGTTCTAGCTTCAGAATATGTGAATACACTATATAAGATTTCCTTGAATGAGATTGTGCTACCCAAATAATTGAAGTTGTCTTTTGAAGAATTTAAGTCCTTTTTTTAGTGTGTAAAGAAAAGTGGAGGTTAAAAATAAAACAATGTAAATGCTGGATGCAGCATTTCCTTCAATTTTTTGGATTAGGATAGCTTCGGCAATCTCTTCAGATACAGTTACTCAGTGTTTGACTAATTCAATGTAGATGTTTAATCTGGTCAGTGCAAATACACAGATCACCGATAATCCTCTTTGCTACTGATAATCCTCAGGATGTACAGCACATGCAGAGAGTGGATGGGAGCGGAGCTTTTGTATGATTCCACAAATGCATGGTATATTCCATCATTCCTCTGATTGTAGTGCATACTACTGTCTCTTTAGGGTATGACAAAGGGCATGATGTAAAA
Organism: Coracopsis vasa; assembly: GCA_026283785.1. Classification (NCBI taxonomy): domain Eukaryota; kingdom Metazoa; phylum Chordata; class Aves; order Psittaciformes; family Psittacidae; genus Coracopsis; species Coracopsis vasa. The sequence goes on from JANHGB010044335.1 coordinate 36,889, forward strand.
CGTCACTAATAGGGTCTGACTTACTGAAACACCATGGCATAGATGGCAGGAAGTATATCAAACCCAGTTTTATTTAGCTTTGCTTGTTTGATGCATGCTTTGACTTCACTGTGATTTTAAAAAAAGAAAATAATCTGATAATGAGGGAGATAGGAGGATAAGTTAGTTAAAAGAAGCACTGTATCTCTTTCAACATTTAGTCTGATCTGTTTATTAACATGAAATCACCAGACAGTTACACAGCAATGTGGTTGATATGTTGAATTAAATTGATATTTTTTTCCCTTGTAATGTCAACCGCTCTGTAATTGTAATAGAGATGAACATAAGGCATAATATTTTTATTGTGATTTTTAAGTTATTCAAGCTATACATGTTTTAGAACCTACTGGACTGGTAGCAGTAATGAATTTCAGCTAACTCTTGTGTATGAGAGTTTGCTTGCTAAACTGTCTTTTGGTGTGACAGGTCCCTCTGCAAAGATATTCTCTCTTTCAGTTCATTTGTTCAGTCATGAAATGGAACACTTTTGTTTAAAGACCAGTTGACAACTGAAAGTAGGAAAACTCCTTTTTCCGTTGTAGAAATTCATATGGGAGAAGTACGATTTGTAATTATTCTTGAGGACAAGGTGGTTGAAAATAGATATCATCTGTACTTCATAAACTGAGCTATGTTTAAATACATACTTACAGAAACCTAGCCTTCTGGCTACTTTCTGACACTGTCTCTCTAACCTTCAGCCTCAACAGCCCTCCTGCTTTAGACGTCCTTCCTTTCTACATGGTTGAAATACTTGAAATTCAGCTTTGATTTCAAAACAAGACAAGCAAATAAAACCCCACAACCCAACTAAATGGCTGAAAGTAATCTTGGGTAGCTGACATGATTTTATTCCAGGAAGGAAAAGCTAAGGGAGATAATTCTAATGTGTACCTGATTACAACCTAGGGTTTTGGATCCTTGAGGGAATTTTCTGGGTTTTTGGTTTGTTTTGGGGTGTTGGTTTTGGGGGTTTTGGTTTGAGGGGGGTTTTTTTGTGTTTGGATTTTTTTTTTTTTTTCAGTAAGAACATTTGATGTGAGTTGGATCCAAGTATCCTTCAGTAGTTGCTGCTTTGACTGCATAAGAAACGAGGCAGAGAGCTTCTTCCTCAATTTATGCAGCATTTTCTTTCAAAAGTCTGTCTTGCACAGTTGCGCTTTTCATGTATTCAGTTTACTACCATGTTATCTCTGTGGAGACTATACTTGAAGACCACTTGAAAATAACTGTTGCAGAACATGGCTGAGTACTTACCTATGTTACAGCTATTTTTAATTTTCATTTGCAGTGTCAGTTATCAGCTTCTTAAAAAATGCTTTCTTTCTCCTTCAAAACTCAACTGAGTTTTAATTTTTCTAGAGACACTCTCCTTTACTATAATTTGCTGTTTTATCTTTTATGCTCAAGTTGAGCACCTGAGCACCCTAAGCAGGAAAATCTGCTGACAGAATTTACTAGTGTTCATTCACAGTGAACTAATTTAGTGTATTCTGAGTGTATGTCATGAGGGCTAACTTTCAGGATTATTCTGTGGTCAAATGTGAAGTTTAGTTACGCTTGTGGAAAGGTCACTTACAGGCAACAGCTTTCAGGGATTTTGTGTGTGTGGCTGGTTTTTTCTTCACCCAATATTTAACTAGGTTTGTATCTGTTGTTACTGTAATTAATGTTTTAAAAACAAGCAAAAATTCTATTGCCATCACTTCACACTTGTATGTGTCTGTTGCCTTCTACTAATACTCTTTCCTAAGGTACATTTCTGTAAGATTATTCAGAAATACAAAGCAAGAAACACCTCTCACCTCTCTCTGTTCTATTTAGACCTTACTAGAATGTAGTTAAATAACTTTTCTTTATATAAATACGATAAACTTATGTATTCCTTTAATTAGGCAACAGATATACACACTGGAAGACTTAGTACAAACGAGTTCTTCTGATTTTGGTAAGTTTAACGCATTTAATTTGACACTGCGATAGGTGTCTAACTATCTTTTCATTACTGAAATATATTATTGGAGACCACGCTTGTGCTTTCTGTCTTGACCAAGGGCTCATGGACTGTGCCACAGAACAGCATATAACCAGCATAAACTTGCAGTAAAGATACAAATACAGGCAGCCAAGTGATGTAAGGTGGTGTGAAAATAGATAGTGAAAATATTGAGAGTCAGTTTGGAACAAGATCTGCCTGTATAGTAGGTGCACAGGGCAATCCTGACCCTTCTGACGTCAGTGGCGGATTTTGCATTAATTTGACTTAAGCTTAGATGTCATCCCTAAGGTAGAATTTGGCAAAACTGTTAACTCATTTATAAAAATGGAAAGTTGTGTCAAAACTCCCAATAACTATTTTATTTACAAAAATAGTGGGTTGGGACATTTTTCAGTGTTCTCTTGGCTTACATTTAAACAAGTTAGTAATATTTGTTTAGTTTAAAGTTACTTACAAACTTAATTTATCTTTGCAGCAGGATTGATAAAATGGGATTGCTACAAAATGCTTTATTTCAATTAAATACTAAGGCATGAGAAGTAGTATGTTTCTGAAGCATTATTGCAGCCTTGGGCTTATTGTAAGTTTGAAGGCTGAATTACTTAGCAAGTTGAGAAGTTCAGTAATTACTCAGAAATAAACTGACTATGGTATCTTCTTATTGCTTTAGACACACTGCTAGTATTCTAAGAGTAGGAGTGAATAGTTTTATGCATTGTTATTATTTTGGTTTGATATTGGCATGCTCTGCCATGTAAATCATCAATATGAATCTATCATCCATCTTCTGTCATATGCTTTTGTTGACTGTATCTTGAAAGTCTAATTTTGCTGATGTTTAATACATAAGTGGAAATAACCTTATTTTGAATTACAGTTGAACTTTTTTTTTATTTTTGGTAAATGGACACCAAGAAACTGTTCTGTAGTCCTTTTTCCCTTCAATTTAAGCATCTGCTTGGTTCTCTTGTCTGTATCCTGTTCCTCCTCTTGTCACATAAGCTGGTAAAATAAATAACTGTTGGATTTTGTGTTTTGGACCAGGCTTTTTTGTGACTTAGAGCAAGGCACTGATACATCTGTGACTCAGTTCCACCTTTATACAGCAGGCAGTGTGATGTTAGGTATTACTGATTTTGTAGATAAATGCACTATTGCCACTGTTAAAGTCCCCAGTTTACCCCTCGGTGTATCTCTGTTATGCATATATGTTTATACAGATATCAATATTGTACATTTAATGTCATTCCCTATCAGTCTTAATGAGCTTTGGAGTCTTGGTACTAAGAGCTGTGTAATGTGGAAACCATATAAAATCTTTTCTTATGCTCTGTGTTGTTTTGTCTGGTTTTGAAAATGCCTGATCTGTTTTTAACACTCTATTGTTGCTGATTTGTTCCGCTTATTTCATTGTTCAATGATTTATGACACTTTATAAAAGATTTTGTAGTAGAATACTGCAATATAAAATTTTGCTTAAACAGATCTTCTGAGAACTTAAGATAAAAGATTAATTTTTTTTTAATTTTTTTTTTTTTGCTGCTACAAAGCAGCAGTATTATCTATAAATTATTCATTTACAACAGTGATTTGAGCCTCTAAACCCATGATCCATTACCGTGGCAGATCCTGTGGCTTCTGAGGTAGTGGGAGTAGGCTGTACTCTGGAATATTATGGTATTTGTACCAGTTGATTTGCTTCCGTCAGTGAATGTTGTTGCTCAAAAGATGTTGAGATAGGCTTATATGCACAAAACTTTGTGTGATCTGTAACAAGTGGCATAGGTGAACTTCAAGGTTACCTGGAGGGCATGGGGGCAATAGCTTCCAATGAACCTCTGCTGTAATAATGGTGTTTGAGCTTGAAGGTGCAAGAAAAGGAAGGTAACATCATGAGAACAACAGCTACAGAGAGCAAAGGAAGGGAGACACATAGGTGCAATAAGTAGCTGAAAGGATACATAGCTGCAGGTGAAAGGCAGGCTACAGGACTGTGAATGGATGGCTCTTAGAGTTACACTATTTAAGGGACTGTGCAACAATGTGTTGCTTCTTAGGAAAAGAAGTTACAAAGCTTGTTTCCAAATAAGTCTACCTGCTTAAGTCCCCCAAGAGAAAAGAATGCTGAGAAATTGTTTCACACATATCTTTTCTGAAGGTGTCTTGGAAGCGGACAGGGAGCAGGGTGGAAGGGCTGAATGATTTCTTCCAGCACTTACTGCTTGCCTCTGCCTCCTTTTCTGAGCGACTGGATGCCTTCTTTTCTCTTTGTATCTGGATATGCACCTGAAATGATAAGATGAAGTATGGATCCATCTGGCAAGATGACATTGAGAAGCAGGTGTTCGCCACCAGCTACCTCCCAAGTTGTCCTCAGAAAAGGGTGGCTTTCCAGTGGTTTGGTTTGCTTAATGTGGAGAATGTGTATGTTATGTGAGTCATAGTGTGGGCACATCTGCTTTAAGCTATCAATCTGTTTTACTTCAGGTCAAGCTGCAAACTTGCACTCTGAAGCAGAGAGCATCAGGCGTCAATGTACTGAGTTTTTGAATTATGTGAAAGTTTTCATCTTCAGGTGAGGTTTGCACACAATTTACTAACTTATGACTGAAATTTGTGTGGCTGCTTCTTACCTATTTTCTGATTGTATGTCTGTGTATGTGTGTTCAGGTATCTGGAACCCCCTAAAGAGGAAAATGATGGAATGCTCCATCCATACGAAGAACTAGAAGCGCAGTTACCATCAACACTGGTGGAAGAGCTTCATGCTTTGACCATGCACATTGGTCACCTTTGTGAACTCCCTAGTAATGTCTTGGCAGCATTTACTATTCAACATCAGGCAAAGGTTAGTGTCTTTTATAATTTAAAATTATTTTTTGTGTAACAGTACATATTCAGCTTAGTAAACTTTGGCTGAATAACATTTCATGTTTCTTCAGGCTGAAATTTAAGTTACACTTTATATTGCATGTTTAAAATATTCCTCTGGTTTGTCCTTACTAATAGTTAAAATTTCTGAGTTTCCCAGGAGGAGGGGCACTTTTGAAAACCTACATTCTGAAATTTTGACTCAAAATAGGAAAAGATCGGGTGTATAAAGAAGAAAAGTGCAGACATGGAAGTAGGCACTGCAGCATTAAATACTAGTGAAGTATACACCATTAAGATTTGTGCATATGTATAATAACTAATGCTTTCAAATCTTTTAGAAAGAAAAAGGGGGCTTTAGTCTTAGGTTATATAAACTAGTATTTGGAGGGGAACGATCTATTGAGAAGCAGCATTTTGAATGTTCCTGTTTATTTAGCTTGTCAGTAGGGTCACTGTTGAACTGATGAGAGAAATAGTAATTTCAAATAAACTGTAAGGAAGAGAATATTGAAATTTTGGAATTACTAAAAGACACACTTTAGCATTTTGTGTGCTACCTAATACTTTTCTGTAAAGGAAAGGATGACTGTGGGTGCTTTAAACTGTCAAGCTTGTGTCAGGACATTGTGTTTAAATTATAGTTTAGATCAGATTCAAGACTTTACAAATATCCTTTACAGATAGAATTAGTTTTCATGAAGGTTTTGTGGTTTTGTTTGTGTTTGGTTTTTTTTCATTAACTGAATGGCATGTTTGTATGTTACAATGTATTTGATCATGGATAATGATAATGTTCACTGCAGGCATAATGTATGCCCATCTTTGTGTGTCTTATTAGAGTATCCAGAATTTGCTAAAGAAATGTGAAAAATAAATAAATGCGTCTTTTTCGAATCACAGCTCTTTCCCCCATCGTGGCATTTACTACATCTCTACTTGGATATTTATTGGATAGTATTGGAAGTTCTTCATGTACTAGATGAAAAAATGATGAGTAAGTATGCAGATTTTTTTCTTGAACTACTTCTTGTACATATGACTTACCTATATTTCTCATCTTAATTTATCTAGAATCATTTACTACTTTTGGTAGTTTTTAAGCATAACTATATTTGATGGGCTAAACTCAAATACAGTGAGGGCAGGTTCTTCATGAATCTTCATGTAATGAAGATGAAATTAAATGTTATTTAGGAATTTGTTCTTAACCAAGATGATGAAATTTGTTCTCAACTGATGCTTACAACATAATTTAATAGTACATTTTGGACATCACATAAAAAAATACCTTTGCAGAGACCCAGAATGCATAACAGTAAACAACAGTTTGATGAAAACAATGTTGGAAAAGTGTCCAAGGGTGGACCAGAACAAAGAATCTCAGAAGAGAGAATTTGTATTGTGAAACATATGAGACACTAAGAAAATACTGGGCAAAAGAAGGTTGTTGCCTTAGTCAGAGGAGCTTGTAAAAACACAGCAAGAAAAAGAGCCAAGGCAATTCCTTTTTTTTTTTTTTTCCCTAAAAAGCCTTTAAAAGAGCAAAAAGATTGATAAGAGTAAGCTGTTCATAGAAGCTAGATAAAAAAGGTCATAGAATGCAATACAACTGAAGAACCCATCTTCAAAGTAGTTCAGTTTGCTGAAGAACTGCTAAAATACAGAAGAGAACTTTGCTTTGTGAAGCATGCCCATGCTAGCAAAATAAATCACAAAAATGTATTTTCTTTTATAATCATTGTGTCACTACAAACAGTCCCCCTTCCCCCTTATAATAAATTACCAACATAAATTCCATATAGGAATTGCAGCAGTTGGAGAAATGTTGAGGTCTAGAAAGAATGCACCGTTATGTTTAGCCCAGGTAACTGGTACTGAATCTGAGCTCTTGGATTAGCTTTTGCCTGCTCTGAGTGCTGTCACAACACAGCCTTGCTCAGATTAAATCTTCTCTGTTTATGCATGTCTCTGCTAATGAATGATATGTGGGTTGGCTGTTGTTCTATAATTCTAAGTTTCTTGTATGACCTGCTGTGGGATAACCTGGTTTTCTTTTGAGGGGCCTTTTGGAGAAGGGATAGGAAAACTGTTGAAGGCAGTCTGTTGTTCAGAGTTCTATATTGATTTCTAGATAAAGTTCTGAGTAATAGTGCAGTAATCTTGTCTTGTTGTGTAAAGTATACTGAGTAGAAACTTCACACTACTAAGACCAATGGCAGGATAGTAGGTTCAGGGCTTCACCCTGCATTTCCATGAATAAAATACAGGCTTAGTTCTACATATCTTCTGTTCCACTGATGTGAAAGAAGTTGTACTGTTGAAAGCTAGTGGAATAAGATCTTACAGCCTTTTAATTTTACAATTTTATCTGTGATAATGCCTACAAATGCTCAAGTTGGAATATGTTTGTGCCAGCTTTTTACATCAACACATCCACAGGAAAGTGTTAGACCTCTCCAGAATTGTTTGTCATCAACTTGCATATCTGCAAAACATGTCATGATTTCAGAACATGCGCACTGGCATGTGAGAAAGAGGAACTTGCAGATAAATAAATCTTTATTCCACTGCAAAAACTGTGCCAATAAAAGGCTGTGAAGTGCCAAACTATTTTACTGTCAACCAGAATAATACCAGACTTCAGTGTAGTAAGGAAGGGCACTAGCTTGAACTTAGAATGGAGGAACTTTACCAAATGAGTTTGTAAATTACAATTACATACAGCTCAACAAACCAATTCTAAAATATATAGAATAGAAAAAAAATTCATTTTTTTCTTGTATTCATACAGCCAAACCCAGGACTAAATAGGTCTAATTTTCTTTTGTGTTTTAGGACAAGTTGTATATGCTAACAATTTCATAAATGTGACGGGGGAGAATTTAACCAGTATCAGTTTATTTGAAACACACTGTGGAAATCTCATATCTGATCTAATAAGCTTGTCCATCAACAAGTATATGAAGGTAACTTTTTTTGTTTATATAGGACACGGGCAGTTATATGCTTGTATTAAGAACAATATGAATTAGATATTGCACCAATGCATAGATAACTTCTTCTGCTAGGTTTTAAATGTTATGTATGGCTTTATATCTCAATGTTTTAAAGAGTGTTATTTGTTAGGAGCTCAAATTGTGTTATATTTATTCATGACCATCTGGCAGTTGAATGAGAAAGTAATATTGAAATGCACTGTGTACAGAGCAGAAGTGAGTGCCACATTTCCTAAGTTCAGTGTTCCAGGTTCAGTGCCAAACATGGCACAGTCTAAAAGGTTTAGAGCTATAGATGTAAAAAAAAATCTTTTCAAACTCTTTCAACAGGAACAGAAAGAGAATAACTATAATGCTGGCAGTAAGCTAACTGGACACTTACAGAATGTCATGTTACGGTTTGTTGTTGCACTGCTCCTATTTCTGCAACCTAGTCTTTCTGTTACAGCGGTTTTACATTTGTCAAGAGAGAACTTGTCCTTCTCTTTTCTTTTTCATTCTTTCTATAGCTGCAGTGTTTTTCTCACTTGTTTTGAGCACTCCAAGGCTAGAAAGTCATAATAGCTCTATATAGCAGCTAGTAAAAGAGCTGCGTAATCTTTGTATCATGAAAACAGCTTTAGATGGGCACAAGACTGTACTCTGAGAATAAGTAGCACTGACCACTGTATAATTTATGTTTTTCTAGTACAAAGACATGGAAAATGGAGTCCCCTTTCTTTCATATTACTATTTGGGGGTGGAGCAGGAATAGCTGTGTTAACTTTTGATCACTGTTCTTTTAAACTATCTGTAAAGAACTGTTACCTTTTTTTAAGTCAGTTTTGATCTATTAAATTATTAGATAATACTGCAGCCTTCTCCTCCATCAAAAGGTAAATAGATGGGAGTAATTTTTTAAAAGAAGATTCAAATAGCATCTTTTGACCATTATGCTTGACGATAGACTTTGAAATGTCAGATGTTAAAATGGCAGATTCGTTCTACTTCCACAAAGACACGTTACAGAGAGATTGTTTTGTCACCACTTTTTCTTCAGCTCTCCCTTGGCTTAGGCCAAACTAGTTCAGTTTGAGATAGATAACGTCTCTTCAGCTGGTGCCTCCTCTAGTATGCATTCATTGTTATAATAAGTAATTGAAATAATGTCTCTCAAAATTTTTAGGAACACAACTGGTACCCGTAATAGATGACAGTGTCAGTTCATCACTAAAACATATCATTAAGCTTTTGCCTGGGAATATTCAGAAGTGCAGTTCTTAACATATGTGGGTATCCTTAGAAGGAGGGATATAAACACTGGTCCTCCAGACTCATATTATCAGATCTGTTTCCTGGGCAGCTTTGGTATCAAGATACATTACTTGGATCAGTAACTGAGGCCATTGTGCTCTGAGATGCATTTGACATAGAAATATGTATTCTTGGATATCTTCTTTTCATTTTCAGCAGGCATATATCTGGCACCAGAGCTCTATTGTCTCCAAAGTACCGCAATTTGAAGTTATAACCATTCTTACCAAGGTACTGAACTCAGGGACATTGCAAAAGGAATTCAGACTATCTCTGAAGAAGACAATGTCTCGGTGATCCTTAGTCTAGCCAGTACCTGTATAGTGTCTTACTTTGATACTACTAGCCAGTCTCTATCCTGAATGGATACTGCACGTCTCCTGCAGAAGAGATCTTGCTGTGTTGTAGAAGACCACAGTAGTAGATGCAAGTAGTAGATGAAGAAACCTAGATGCTGCAACAACTGGCACTCCATGTAAAAGGCCTAAAACTCTCACTTGTAAGATAGTCTATCTACCTAATACTTTTGTAAAATGCTCCAGTGTTATAGTACATCTATAATAAGTAGACTTCTTTCTGAGGAATCTGTTTTGCTCTTTGGTGATGAGTCATAACCAGAATATTTTTGAGGTGCTTCAGTTTTGGGCAGTTAGTGGTTAAATAATGAATTTTTTCAGTAGACTTTAGTGGTAACACTGATGTTTGTTCTTAAGATAATATTTATATAAGATTAATTCAGGTTCTTGAGAGATTCTTACAACAGATCTTTAAAAGCATGAGGAGGTGTAGACACATGAAAAACTCTTAAAAGCCTATGTGGAGTGTGAATAATAGAATTATTTTAAATATTTCAGTCTTCCCTTCATGATGTTGTAAAATAAATTGTCAGGGTTCACCCTGGCAATTTCATAGGCTAAGAAGGGTTCTTTACAGAGAGAGAAAACCTAATTATGTGTCACTTATAAATGCACTCAATATTTATAATTATTTTATATTTAAACATGATTTGGAGCTGTATGAAAACAGTAAACAGTAGTTGTGGATGATAAGTAAAAAGTCTGTGTACTTATAGAATATTGTACAGATTTGAAATTATTGTTGGTATACTTGTTCTTCTAATTGTGGGAGTGTGGTTTTTAGTCATTTATTCGCACTTCTTTAATGTCTCCTTCACACACTACTGCTGTCACTGGCATTGTGTATTTTGATTTTGTTTTTAATTTGCACCATTAGGTTTCCAAATTCAGAAATTATTTTAAATACCAGTGTGATTTCAGAACAGCTGTGCATGAATGGATCAGGAAGAGCATGAGGTTATAAAAATTCAGGATTCACCTCATCAGATCTGGGTGTCTAGGAGTCAGTTGTCTAAACTTAGTCACCCTAGGTTCTTTATCTTGTCAAGGAAGGATAGGAAGAGTTCTTTCTCCTGCACTGAGTTAGATGAATTAGGCTCTTTAGGTGCCTATTACAAGTGCTTTAGAAGGGCTGATTATTCAAACTTGGACTACTCATCGTTTAGGGATAAACTGAGTATGAGCTGCCTTTTCTTGCCTCTTTTCTTTCTACGTTTCTGCTGTTGTGTCCCTGCTGAAGGTAAAATGTGCTTAATTATGCTGTTTCAGCAAAGCTTTTCTCACTGTTTTTGCCACTTCTGAATACAGTTCAGTGAATTCATAGGTCTGAAGACAACGCGAGTAAAGTTTTGTCTATACTATGATTTTTTCAAATACAGTGCTGGTAGGTCTTAAAAACATTAAAGCACACAGAGAATTTTTATGTATTTAGCAATTCCTTTTGCGGTTTTGTTTCACAATTCGGGAAATGTAAAGATGAAGGATGAATCACTAGAAGACTGCTTTGCATTTGAAATGCATCAGTCTGAGTGAATTTTGTTAAATATGGAATAGTAATCAAATAACATACACAACTTGTAATATGCTATTTTCTGCATATTAAAAGAATGCCTTGCAGTAAGTTTACCGAAAAGCAGATTTTGTGAAATGTTGTGGGAACATTAACATCCTCATGGCAACAAAAACATATTCTACTAGCATTATGCCTAGTCATTAAGTATTTTCCAGTTAGAAATAACAACAATAATAGCAATTATCTTAAATCTTTCTTATCTTCCAAGAACATAAAGAAAATCTAATCAATTATTTTATCTTTTCCCTACTGTCAGACAATGAATCAGTATTTATTGCAATTCCTTTTCATTTAGGCCTCAGAATTCCATTTTCATATGATTAAATAATTTTTGAAAGTGGCTTAGGAGAAACTAAGAAATAGCACGCCTGTAACTTATGTAGCATTAGGAAATGGTCTTTGTTGTATGAGATACAGTTTGGATGTTAATGAAATAATGCACCTTCCAATGTGTAATTTTAGCTATATTATGTAACTGCAGCAAACCCCAACCAACCAAAATATTGGTACATAAAAAACAATTTAAAAATGACACTTCTCTGGGTAATTGTTTTGCCTATTCTCTTTCAGGTGAGACCTTCTGAAGCTCTAATTAGTCACCATTATCCCTGTACCTGCGTTAAAGAATTATGGGTTCTACTTATTCAGCTGCTGGACCATAGAAATAAAAGGTCTCACACAGAGGTAATGGAAGAATACTGTTACATATGCATACGTGTTACATATGCAATGCCATTGCCAAATGTTCCCAGATTGCCATGAATGCATGAGTTCACATATGATGGAACTGAAGTTCGTGTTTGTGTTAGGAGGACTGCATGCTAACTATGATGCTTTAGGTTTCCATCTTAAATGTTTGTCAAGTCCTGATTCTATGTTTGCAGTGTACTGTTTGGTTATGATGCAGGGTACTGATAGAGTGCTCT